>VXCM01001585.1:287992-325500 GCA_014773175.1 Lucifuga dentata
GTTCAGTTTTAACTCCTGACACTGGTGTTGAGAATATTTAACACTTTGTAGTGTCGAGCAGTGTTAAATTTCAACTCTGCACAGAGTTAATATTTACTCCATTATAGTGTTAAAATGCTAACACTTTGAAAAGTGTTGAAATAACACTTTTGGGAGTGGACCCCATGAGACACTTTGAAAGTGTTGAGATTAACTCTTACAGAGTTATTTTGACTCTGCTGAATTTGCTGTGTAGAATGAACAAATAATCATGGTTTAGTGTCAAACCCTTGAATGTCACATTTTACAATCCAGTGGCACTCCCTAGCAGTTGGTTAGTAGATTATCTGCCTGTTCCTTCAGGGGATATCAGATATTTCCCTTAGGATGTTTTTAAAAGAAAATAATTGAAGTGGTTAAATTATTTATTACAGAATATATAAACTCTAACAACATTTTATTCTATTCTGTATTTTCTAGGTGAAGTAGGTGATTGGAAAAACCATTTCAGCCCCGAACAGTCAAAGATGTTTGATGAAGATTATGAAAAGCAAATGAAGGAAGCCAATATTCCATTCAGGACCCTGATCTAACGGGGTTCAGATGATCCAACTCTGGAAACCAAATATCAATAAACTGATACTGTGCAGTAACCAGAATGCTGAAAAATCAGATTGGATACGAGCAAAAAATATACTTTGACTCACTTCTCAACCACCAAATCAGTTTTTGTGTTTTGTGTACATATCCATTAAAAAAAAAAAAAAAAAAAAAATTACAATAAAGATGTGCTACACAATAGAAGCGCATAAGTTTATAATCATCACTTTATTGCAGCTTATCACGTAAACAATGTATAAGACCAAAAGTGTTGTGAGTGAGTGGACATGCCCATGTATGTTATGAGCCCTCCAACAAGAGTCCACTGACTGCATGGAGCCTATAGAGAGTGCTGGCAGCTGGAGGCATGTGGCTTTTCTGCCCATATGAAGTCATTTTGCAACCCTATACCACGCTGTACAGAGCCCAGCCAAAGCAGGGAGGCTGCACGAGACACGAGCGACAAAGACTAGAATAAGAATAATGAGCTGGAAAGTCAATCATATGAAAATGGACAGAGGACACAAAAACACAACAGCTGAGAATATCCAAGTTTAACAAAAAAGTCACTTTTAATACATTATTTCTTAGAATAAAATCTTAAATATTTGAATATTTTCTTCACAGGGATACTTCCCTTCATTTCAATTCAATCTCCTTCCTTATATAGAAGCTATTTTACGCAGATTTTTTTGTAATTTTTTATTAGTTTTTTTTTTTTTGCAATTTTCCTTTGTTTTCTCCTCTCTCTTCTATTGGTTAATTTACTAGGTCTCCTCTCTTTGGTTGTGATCTTCTCTCTCTCTCTCTCTGCATCTTTCTCACCAACTCCAAAGATCCTCTTCCTCTACATCTCTATTTAGCTTCACGACCTAATAAACAGAAAACAGATCAATCAGAATGGGAAATGATTTAGGCATAGTTCATAATGTATACAGAAGTACTGTGACTATGTGAGAAAAGTAATAGAATAATACACAAACTACCTATAATACCAAGTCCAACTGTTAAAGATTTCCCCAAAAATTAGACAAGAAATAATGAAACAAAATAAGTATAATTTCTAAGGTAAGATGCCACTAACAAAAGTATCAAGGCAACTTAATGATCATGGAAATAGTGAGTAAAAAATGTAAAAGGGCTACTGAGCTTAAAAGTGTTTCAATTTAAGATGCTAAGAGGGATACTACAATATATAATATTGTATAGTAATAAGCACAGATCTGGTTGAGTCAAATTATACGTTCAGTATTTCAGTCTTCACTTCACTTCTCAACCACCAAAGCAGTTTTTGTGTACATATCCATAAAGCTCCAGGTGGGTGAAGTTTACCTATGAGCACATTCTGTTCTGAGGTTATTTTTCACAGATCATTAGGTCTTACACACTATTCTCTGATGGAATTAATTCAACTTCATGCTAAATATCAATAACAGTCATGGTTCACTTGGCCCTTTAAACAAAATTCGAAAATAAGTAAAATAATTTGAAAATCTTATTTGACCAGAATGAGCGTGAACACAGTGTTACTGCGGAAAAATTGCATCTTTTAAAAAATAAGAGCAGATTAATTTTCCCCTGCAGTTGGACACAGAAAAATATTTTGTCAGCTACATTTATAAAAGTTCTGTATAAATTGTGGATAAGAGCTTTTGTGGGTCAAAGACAATATCAAACATGTATTCCAAAGCAAAAAGAGCAGGCGCTACTCACATTTCTACCACAGACAGAAACAATCCAAAACTAAAGCACTGACGCTGAAAGCATCAAGTCAGAGCTGATTAATTCACCCGCTGAAGCACCACTGACACCATGTAATACAGGAAATGACAATAAACAAGTGTAATATACAAAAATTGGCGCACAGGGATCTCCCCACAAAGCATCCAATTAAAATGATTTCACAATCATCCGCTCAAAAGGAATCATGGCATCATATGTGGCATCTTGCTGCTGCCATGTCACAAAATAGCATGGAAAACCCAGAGGTCCAGGTTCTTCAACATGACTTTGATC
This sequence comes from Lucifuga dentata, assembly GCA_014773175.1. Taxonomy (NCBI): domain Eukaryota; kingdom Metazoa; phylum Chordata; class Actinopteri; order Ophidiiformes; family Bythitidae; genus Lucifuga; species Lucifuga dentata. The sequence continues at coordinate 290,588 of VXCM01001585.1, forward strand.
ATATTTAAACATCACCAAAGACAAAGAGCTGCCCATATGCGCCCCAAAACACACAGACACACAGTAACATGCACATAAAATGTAGTTACACAAAGACAGCCACTATGTCATGTAAAGTACCTTGCTTTAGTTACAGTCTAATGGTGGTAGGTTGACTGATTTAGACTGGAAATTAACAAAAAGGAGTAAGTTGAGTTAATGATGAATGGAGAGAAGGAGTAATAAGAGAGATCATACAGATGAAAACTTGGGTAATTATGATGGATAAAAACCACAACATTCAAAATAAAGAGAGATTACAGTTTGTTAAATTATTAATTGAGATGATAAAAAGATGATACAATTATTAATCAATTAATAATTAATGAATAAACTTAAAATGATATTAAAAGGAAAACTTTTACCCTTTTTTAATGTGCTACACTCAATGTTCAGGTGTGAAGCTACTTACTCTCAACATAGTTACGGGCGATGAACTTCAGCACCTCATCAATTGCAATGACGGGGAAGGAAAGCTTCAGGACAACGATCCACTGCTCTAGTGACAGGTGGGTCAACTTGAAGATCATCTGGAGTGGGAAAGCGTGAGAGTCAACACTGGTAAGGAACCCCAGAAGAAAGCAGGTACACAGAATACTCATGACACAGACGTGTGGGTGCATGTCTGTCAGAGAAAACATTGTCCCATTGGAACAACGTTTTAGAAAGTTGTGGGTTTTTAATTCCAAAATCCAGGAGATTTAAATGGACTGGAGCAGAGAACGCTGGTGGTTGACTTACGGGCAGAGGGTCAACGTAGATGATCAAGAAGTGGAGGGACATGGAGAGGGTCATGGCAGCGATCAGCCAGAAGTTGCTCCATGGGGGCATGCGGAGCAGAGACTGGTTCTCAGACAAGCTAAAGAGGGATGAAAAACGAAAATGGTCAGTTAAAAAAAAGAAGTCATTTTCCTGGAGTCGTGTATTGTCAGTAATGAAATTCAAAGTATTATCTAGACTAATGTCATTTCACAATTTTTATTTAGGAACTTTATTTGACTGGCTACATGGAAAATCAGTTTTCAACACAAGTGAAGCAGAACCTGTTGAGGGCATTGCACATCTCAATGGTGACCAACACAGACAGGGCCATGGTCATGGGAGAAGCAGCCTCAAAGAGCTCACAGTCAATGCCGGCAAAGTCCTCATTCTCTTCGTGGCACTGCATGAAGTGGGACTGTGCACGAAAAGAGATGGGGTTAATGTGTGTCAGTGCCTGGGTGTATGAGAAAGAGAGAGAGAGGGAAAAATACTTACCAGCTGGTAGTAGGTGACCTGGGGGCCAGTAGGATCGTAGAGGAACCACCAGACAGCACCACCAACAGTAGCAGCACCAACGTATCCTGTCAAAGAAAAACAGTGTCTAAGTAAACCTCCTCAGTCATAGTTTTTCTTCCATGCTGCAAGTAAATAAAGAAATAAAATTTCAAAAACTCATGAAGGAATTTTCCGTGGTCCTACATACCACCAATAGCCATGTATCTGAAGAACAGCCAGCCAGAGATGAGGGGCTCCTTGGGGGAACGGGGTGGTTTGCCCATGATGTCAAGGTCAGGGGGGTTGAAGCCCAGGGCGGTGGCGGGCAGACCATCAGTCACCAGGTTGACCCACAGCAGCTGGACGGGGATCAGAGCTTCAGGCAGACCAAGGGCAGCAGTCAGGAAAATACTGACAGGGTGAAAAGAAGAAACAACCAACAGAAATTGAAAAGACAAGAAAGGCTAAAGTTGGAGAGAGAGACAAACTGAGTGGGTATTGGGGGCAATGAAGACAAAGACAGGTGAGATATGACACTAAGGTGTGTCATCAGTCATCAGGTGTGGATCAGAGTGTGACAATTTCTCAGATTGCTCCTTTTGTTCACTCACCAGACAACCTCACCAACGTTGGAGGAAATGAGGTAGCGGATGAACTGCTTCATGTTGTTGTAGATAGCTCTGCCCTCCTCAACAGCAGCCACAATGGAAGAGAAGTTGTCGTCAGCAAGAACCATCTCAGAGGCAGTCTTGGCAACGGCAGTGCCAGAGCCCATAGCGATGCCAATCTCAGCCTTCTTCAGGGCAGGGGCATCGTTCACACCATCACCAGTCTGGAGGAGGAGGAGAGGAAGCAAAAGTTAACTTTAGCATTAGACACATTATGGAAACAGAAAACATCAATTTATGAGTATGATGTCCATATCGATGTTGAGCTCTTACCATAGCAGTAATGTCATCGTATCCCTGCAGGTACTCCACAATCTTGGACTTGTGGGCTGGCTCCACACGGGCAAAGCAGCAAGCCCTGCGCACAGCCTCAGCCTGTTCGTGCATGGGCAGATCATCAAACTCACGTCCGGTGTAGGCCTTGCCAGAAACATCCTCATCCTCGCTGAAGATGCCAATACGACGGCAGATAGCAATGGCAGTTCCCTTGTTGTCACCTGAAACAAGGAGAAGTGTTTCGAAAGAGTGCAAGTGAAAAGACACCATTTCTGAAGTGGAAAACAAGAATCTTGCACAGCAGGGGCATGAATATATCAGAAACCAACCCCCCATCCCTCACTAATACTAACCAGTGATCATAATGACACGGATTCCAGCATCTCTACACAGCTCAATGGAGCCAGTGACCTCCTTACGGGGGGGATCCAGCATACCCACACAGCCAACAAAGGTAAGGTCAGTCTGTGGAGAGAGGGGAGAATTGTATCATTCTAATTTATCTACATGTGGCCACAGTTCTGTCTGTCTGATTTTAAATCTAGACCAAGGTGTTTAATTCTCACCTCGTAATCGGCAAACTTGGTCGAGTCATCAAGTTTCATCTCTTCCACCTTCAGTGGTGTGTCACGGGTAGCAAGGGCCAAGCAACGCAGGGTGTCACGGCCGGTACCCCAGTCTCTGATCACAGCCATGATCTTGTCCTTGATGGCATTGCTCAGGGGCACACGGGTGGTNCCCCAGTCTCTGATCACAGCCATGATCTTGTCCTTGATGGCATTGCTCAGGGGCACACGGGTGGTACCAACACGCACATATGTGCACCTGTCAATCACACCCTCGGGGGCACCCTGCGGGACAAAGAGACAGAAAAATTACTCTGAAGAAATGACTTTGAAGCCTCCGCTCAGTAGTGTGTCTCAATTTTTGCAACACAGTCACAGCCAAAGTCCGTGTATCTGGCAAAATGACTGTGAAAAGATGGAAAGAAGAAACTAACCTTCACAAACATCTTGGCACCACCCTCACCCTTCGCAGGGGTGCAGTACACAGACATGGATTTCCTGTCACGGGAGAACTCCAAGGTGAAGTTCTTCTTCATGAGCTGCTTGATCACCTGTTAGAAGACACATTGAAGAGAGGGTTTCTCAGTCAGGCTTCAAAGCTCAAAAACAGCTGAATCGTTATTGCTACTGGTGCTGGAATTTTATATCTACGGTAGTGTACGAAGTTTGTGTGTATGTGCTCAGTTTGTATGAGCAAAAGTAAGACAGTTATTGAGATTTTTCCAATAGTAACTTTAAGTAATTCTGCAACAAAATAAAAATTTCACTGACTTACAGTTAGCTGCATTAAAGATTAAAATAAAAATGATGCCAAAAATGAGGCAAATAGAAATGGCAAACTTACTCCACAGCATGCGTTGGCTCTCTCAACCCTGGTCAGATTTTTCACGTTGGTGTTGAACACGTTCATCTTCTCAACCAGGCAGCTCAGAGCAGTCTCAGTAGCCTCCCCGACCTTCTCATAGATCTTCTTAGACTGGAGTAAAAGAGGAAGAGGAGAACTGGTTAAATTGTGAAATGTCATAAGATTTAAACTGTGAAAGTTCTTGAGATTTAAGTGTAGCAAATACATTGAAAATAATGGGATGGATGGCAATTGTTCAGATGCTCATTTCAAAACACTAATTTTACCTCATTGTAGTCCAGGGAAGAGTCGTTGCAGAGGGCGCAGATGGTGGCAAGCTCAACAAGGCCGTCGTATGTGCTACAGTTGGTCTTGGCACCTCCCTGGGTGCTGAAAGAAACACAGGAAATTACAAATAAATGAGAGATGGACAGGACATAGTGCATGTGCATCCAGTGTATCACTGATGTTGGTTTCAAATGATGACATATAGCATTGAAAACAAACTTACACCTCTCCCTCAGGAGTGTACTTGGAGCCAGAGATATCGAAGGCATCAAGGTCAACATGGTCACCATCAACAGTATTGATGACGAACATCTGTGGGGACAAGAAACAAGATTTTCTACTGTGTCCTAAGCAGGCCTGCAGATCATCACATTCGTAGACAAATAAATTGGCCACAAGTGTTTATTTACATTTACCTGTATGATATAATGAAGGAAATACATTTTGGAGTAAATGGTGTGAAATGCTGACCCACCTTGGTCACACACATCTGGTTGGTGGTGAGGGTGCCAGTCTTGTCGGAGCAGATGACAGAGGTGCAGCCCAGGGTCTCCACAGAGGGCAGGCTTCTGACAATGGCGTTCTTCTTGGCCATACGGCGGGTGCCCAGGGCCAGACAGGTGGTGATGACAGCAGGCAGACCTGAGAGACAGTAGTAAAAATTAAGATTATGATCAACCAGCAGAGGAAAACATTCAGCAACTCTTTAACCATCCTATGCAGTCTTTTCTCTGATTCTCTCCCTGGTTTTATGTTGTGCTTCACTCACCCTCAGGGATGGCAGCCACAGCCAGAGCAACGGCAATCTTGAAGTAGTAGACAGCACCACGGATCCAGGATCCTCCGTGGACGGGGTCGTTGAAGTGGCCAATGTTGATGGCCCAGACAGCAACACAGATCAGGGAGATAACCTTGGACAGCTGCTCGCCAAACTCGTCCAGTTTGGCCTGCAGAGGAGTCTTTTCCTGCTCGGTGGCAACCATCTGGTCACGGATCTTACCGATCTCAGTGGACACTCCAGTAGCAACAGCTACACCGATGGCCTTGCCAGCAGCAATGTTGGTGCCCTGTGGATGAGAGAGGAGGGTAAGCAAACAATCAGTGGTAGAGTTCAGGAGTTCAGGAAGGGTAGAGTAATGAAGCAAGCAAGAAACTGTAATGAAAATGGGCTGCAACAGTGAAGACAAAAGAATATTAATGGTTGTAAAACACTCACAGAGAAAAGCATGTTCTTCTTGTCCTGGTTGACAGCCCTGGGGTCGGGAACAGGCTCAGTGTGCTTGATCACACTGACAGACTCACCTGATAGAGAAAACAAAAAAAGAAACCATCTCAAAATGCCAATAGCCAGCTGACAAAAACACACATATCACACATATCAACACACATAAATCACAGTTTTCTTTTAACCTCACCGGTAAGGATGGACTGGTCAACACGCAGAGTGGTGGACTTGATGGAAATAATCCTGATGTCAGCGGGGACTTTGTCACCAACTGGGGAAATCGCAGAGATACCATTATTTAAATGAATTATTATTATTCCAAATTGTCATAAAATACATAAATATTTCCCTTATTAAAGTTAAATGTAAAAAGGCTAATTTTTTATAGGCTTAATTAAATAAGCCTTCATATTTATATTTGAAGGCTTATTTCTGCCAAATTTCTGAATTTACTTTCTTTTTAAACCCCATGGCATCCATGGCACTGTAACAACAACAAATATCTGTGAAAACCCTAATGGAAAAATAATTTTAAAAAACTGTAGAAATTATTCCCATTATTAGAGCCACTAGCTAAAGTTCTATATTTAATTAATAAATTGAAGACTAGGAATCTAAACTGACAGATGCACAGCCCAATCAGAATGAAGCTTAGGTGGGGGGGGGGGGGGGGGNACAGAAGTGGCAGACAGGGGAAGAAGAGGTGGGGCAGGTGTTGGCGAGGGTATTTATACTCATGATTTTGTTTTCCTTCAGTCAGCATGTATTTGCAGCCATGCTACTCCATCCTCCCATACTGTCATTGCCTTAAAAAGACAGAAGGCTTCCTCAACAGCCTTTACTATATGTATACATCCCAGAGTTTATGCGCTGACATACTGAGCTCCTTTCTTTATCTCTTAACAGAAATTTAAGCAACATGTAGGATGTTAACTGTAATTTTTCACAGCTGCACTGCAGTTAGACAGCTTAGTAAGCGACTGGCAATTTTCAGATTTCTTACCAGACACCTCCACAATGTCTCCAGGGACAATTTCTCTGGCCTTGATCCTCTGCACACTCTTTCTGTCAGAACGGTAAACTTTGCCCATCTCAGGCTCATACTCCTTCAGAGCCTCGATGGCGTCCTCAGCATTACGCTCCTGTGGCATGCACACACAAAAAAAGACGCAAGCAGTCATTATAAGACAAAATCAATAAAGGGCCACATGTATTCAAGATTGTATGTATGCATATGCAAGCTTTGTAGAAGATTTATAAACCCCTATGTTCATACTCTTCTGTGTTATACATCTTACTGTGATATTGGTGCATAAGCCTAATATACACCCTAACAGTTATTAATAAACAGATGCGGATGTGTCTTGTCTTTGGTCTGGCACTGTCAATTTCCTCTAAAGGGCTTTGAGTCATTATGCACAGAAATTGCACAATGATACGCGAATCATAATGGCCTATCACATGAGGTGCACTGTCTATGATCTATGATCTGACGCGTACAAATCCAACTGACACGCAATTTTGGGTGTAAAGCTATTTATGAAATATAAAAGTCTTTGAGAAGGTACATGCTGCATCACATGTTAAGTGGTGTAACATTGATTTGATAGACACTCATAAATGCTCTGATGTCAGGTTTGCAAAGTCAATTACTTTTTTTTAATGAGAAAGACAGAAACGGAGGAATCGAATTCAGCGCTTGGCAGTGATAGTGCAAAGTAGTGCATTCAGTGATCAAGGCCATGTTCCCTCACTGACTAATGTCTGTTAGCAGTGCCAAGTACTTAATGGCATGCATGTAGGGGGGCCTCGCTTGCATAATCTGAGTCATTCATCAGCTGCTTTCAAAACAGACATCAGAATCAAAACATAAACCGAGGCACTGCAAACATTAGATGAAATTTTGGGGGGCAAAATTATTCTAAATGATCACTAACAAAATAGCACATACCATGTATAATATTAATTTTATTATTCTTAGCACAATACATTGTAGTGAGTTTATGGTGACTTTATAATTACTGATGGCGTGTTTGATCTATTCTTGAATCTCTGCACTAAAATATTACTATAATATTCATGTAAGGCTTTTGTTTTATCTGCATTGGATTTTGAAATAATAAAACCGTTCCATTAACATTTGGTCAGTATTGTAACAGCAACATCAGAGCAAACGCAGACTATTTTGGGCTTTAAGCTGTAAAAGTGATGATGTTCCAACTGAGCTACCACAGTGGGTAGAAAACATGGTAGTAACTCTAATCCGTGTTCTTTCTGTCATCATTGCAATGGATATGTCCTGTTGCTTAACATGCTGGGCCTCATCACTGACCTGCCACACTCCAACAACAGCATTAGCAATGAGGATAAGAAGAATGACGAAGGGTTCCACAAAGGCGGTGACGGTCTCCTCACCTTCCTCAAACCAGGCCAGCACCTGGGGTCAGAGTGATAAGGGTGGTTTAGCATTAATACACAACAAAACCATTCTACCTGTGTGTTTTACATGGATGACTAATATGTTTTTTAATATTTACAGTGTGCCTGAAGGAAATATGATAAAATGGTCAGTTTCTAGGGACTGTTGGAGCGCCATGAAGAAGCAAAAGTTTGAATGAGGATTGACTATGTATTGAGGTAGAACACAGTGATCCCCTCTTTATTTATTTTGATGCAATTCTCTACAGTGTATTTTTCTCATTTCTTTTTCTGGTGTTAAACCCTGCACAGCTGTTTGCTGGCTGGCAATACGCTGCCATAATATGATTGCATAATTGTTATTAATTTGATCTCAATGTCCTGTAACTACTAGCTCCTAGTGACTTCAACCCTCTCTACCGCTTTCACTGGAAGCTCTTCGTTCCTTCCTTCAGTCCTGACCTTTCCCGAAGGATTCAGTTTCTCTCCTCAGCTTGGGGCTTTCTTAAAATAAACCCTTACCCCTCAGCCCCCCTATACTTCCCTGACCCCCATCTCTCACTCACTTCTCAATATTCGCCTTCTAAGGCCATCATGACAGCTGCCCGAAGGGGTGGAAAGCTGGGGATGGGAATTAATACACCTAATACAAGCCCTCACAATCTTCTCTCCCCTCTCCCAAGTTCGCCTTGTCAAAAACACATGGGGGGGNGGGGGGGGGGGGGGGGGTGGATGAAGCGAGTGGAATATGAAGTTGTTTGACAAAGTGATCACAGATCAGTGATCAGCTACAGCAGTAATGGCCCATTAGATGAGTTTGCACAGCAGGCTTCCCACATATGCTGGGTTTTAAAGTCAAATGCAGCAAATGCTGATGTACAGGAATGTTAGAGGTGTCAAAGATTACTATGGTATGACACGAATGTGGTAACAACAAGAAACAATGTGCTTGGAATCTATATTGATCCCAAAACTTTAATGTGAAGTGCCTATTCTTGTAAATAAGAAGTGTAAGAAGTATGCAAAAACAACCAGATGAAATATCTCTACACTATTAAAGAAAATCGGTCACACATGATGAGGGTGTCTTGTGGACACCAAAGGATTTGTTGTTACTATTATGTCCACTACAAATCCTACTACTATTACTTAAGTTTAAATCAACATGACAGGAGCAACCACAGTTTAAAATTAGAAACATGATTAAAAAAAAAAATAAATAAAAATACTATTAATAACACTATTACTAGTACTTGTTTACTTACAAATGAGATGCAGGCAGCCAGCAGCAGAATCCTGACAAGCAAGTCCTCAAACTGCTCAATGACCAGTTCCCAGATGCTCTTACCTGGGTGAAAGAAAGAAAAAAAGCATAATCTTTAGATACTACTACTACTACTACTACTACTACTACTACTACTANAAAGAAAGAAAAAAAGCATAATCTTTAGATACTACTACTACTACTACTACTACTACTACTACTACTAATAATAATAATAATAATAATAATAAAAACCTGAATGTAATCACTGAAATATGCAAGTGAGGGTGTATTAAATGAAAGTGTTGCATCTATCATCTTTGTTGTTTAGGATGGTAATAAAAGAGAAAAATTAAAATGTAATAGTAATTGTTATTTATCAGCTAAAGTTATGATAAAAGACTGATTGCTGATGTCCGATAACAAGTAAGATTATGCTTGAGCATGGTCATGACAAAAAGCTTTGTCAGACATTTCACAATTGAAATGTTGCCCGCATGTTTTTATTACCACCCCACTGAGATTTATTTGCTGTGGACAAGGGCCAGTTTAGAGTGGCGAGGACGGCATCCCACCAGGGTCAAGTGTTAGTGTATCAGGTATCTTTCTCTCTTTCAACAAGCTTCTCTTCAAATTGAAAAAATTTTGCAAATGTGACTGGATGGATACTTACCCTCCTCAGCGGGCAACTCTAGAGTTGGACAAAAAGGTGAGGGAAGTAGGGGAAAGTGGAGGCAGAGAGACAAGAGAAAGGATGGTTAGTGGGAACAAATCATCATCATGAGACAGCAAGAAACTAGATTATTAAAACCAATCTAGACCTGACAGATATGTTGTCTTTTAAAGTCTCTATTGCCAACATTTTCAAAGTTCATTGACTGTGTGCTCAATGCTTGCAGACTTCAAGCCCAATAATTTGATGCCTGAAATTTAAAAAGCCACTGTAGTTTATTGTCTTTTTTAAGCATCAATTTAATTTACTGCATTGTAAACATTTGACTATCAATCTGGCTAGGCTAGGCTCAATTACAAATGTATACTGGGCCTCTGCCTTATCTAAAATCAGTGTTTTATATGAGAACAGTGTGAAAACAAAAATCTACAATCAGACTACAATTGCCATTCCACTGATTATTGATTAGCAATCATGTTCAAGTTCATTATCCACAACCCATGTAAGGACCTCCCCTTTCTACCCGACCTAAAATTATCCACCTCTCCTGTTAACGCCCGCCCCATATATCACCCAGGAAGCTTCTTGAGCCATCACCTGTCTCTCTCGCTCTCCAGCCATCTTCTTTTGCTATCTTTAAATAGCTTTTCAAAGTCCTCAAAGTCTCTGCTTCTCAATGTCTCTGTATTTCTACCAGCTGTTCCAACTCCTCTCTAAAAAAGCATCCGATGCAAAATCTCAACCCAACCCAAGTCAACAGTGCCACTGAAAAATCCAATGGTGCTTACTCTTGCAGTCAGACAGACAATGCTTAGCTATTCCACAGCTCATCTTAATGCCAGACATTTAACCTTTAGAGACATTAAACTTGATGAATGAATATGAATGCAAACACTCAGATTTTTTTTTTTTAAACTGCGGATTGAGAAGTTCTACTTGGTCTAGTTATCAGTTACTCTGTGTGGCTTTCTCCCATCAGTTGGTCTCCAAACCCCATCCCTGCTGCCCACACTCTCACCATTGAAGCCATACTTGTCCAGGTTCTTCTTGAATTGATCAGGGGTGAGACCAGAGTTCTCATTCACCCCAAAGTAAGCCAGGCATTCTGCCGGGAGCTTCGTGTGTGAGTTCTCCATCCTTTTGGGATAGATAAGGGAATGGGCGTCTAACCGTGCCTATCCACGCTCTTTTACTTCTTTGGTGTTCTCTGCAATTTTTTTTTACCCTTGGTCCACCACCCTCTCCGAAAAGTGTGGCACCCTGCAATTCAGGAGTGCTGGTCTGACAGAAAGAGCAAATAAGCACAAACATGCTCATGGTTTTATACCACCAAAGAGCCCAGGATTGGTGGACACCCCATTGACACACGCCTCCAAATTCCAGCATGGGAGACATGGGGGGTGAGGGTGGGGCTTGAGGTGGAGCAAATGGGGAGGTGAGCTGGTGGACTTGGACAGGAACTAAGGACAAGGCTTGAACTTGGAAAGGAGGTAATGCAGGATAGTGGCAGTGGGCAGGCTTGGGGGGGNGGGGGGGGGGGGGATGAAAATGAGATCTGTTTTTGGAACATGCATGGTCAGTGGAATAAGAAGAAGGGAGAAGGTGAGAGAGTGAGACAGGAGATCATCCAGAGGGGAGGAAGGGGGGACATTGAGTGACGGCTCAACTGGTTTCTGCTGAGGACGGTNTCATCCAGAGGGGAGGAAGGGGGGACATTGAGTGACGGCTCAACTGGTTTCTGCTGAGGACGGTGGCTGAGCCAGAAAGAGGGACCAAACTACATATTGAGACTGAAGAAGGACAAGGAAAGATGGCACAAGGTTAATTTAGTGCGAGCACTAATTTGGTATTTACATAGGAATTCTGTGTTAACCAAGCTGCTGCATTGAGTCAATAAGCACAGGAACAAAGCACAGCTCAAACCAGCACAGGGAACCAGAACTGTGCAGCTGCAGCATCTGCTGTCACCAACACTGTGTGCTGATCACTTTGCATTATAGTGCATGTGCCAAACATAGGACCAGTACATGTTGAGAAACCTGGTTAAGTAAGATGGAGGAATAGAAGGGGAATGAGAGAAGAAAGAAGAAATAGAATCTGTAGCAGAGGAATGAATGCTGGGGGACAGGAATGCCAAGAGGACAGCCAGCATGTCATACTATCCCACCAAAGAGGAGATACCCCGGCTGCAGATACAGGAGGATCAAGTTTTATTTCTCTTTTTTTATGAGGAGGGGAAGGCAGTGGGAGATATGGCACGGCTCAAGTAGTTGTGCGAGAGACGATCTATCCACAGATGTACAGTGAGGTACAATGGCCTCTTGTGGTGGATCCAGAGCACTCAATTGATGACTGGCAAGTAAAAATCAATTAACAAGCAGATACAGGATTTAATACTGCCACCATTTTAGCGAGAATTTGATTATGGCTGTTTTCCATTTCTGTTTCCAACAAATTTTTGGTTCTAGTTCATTTGTGCACTGTCATCTGTCGGGAAATTCAGGAAGCCATTATTCCTTATTTGGGCTTTCTTGTCGAAAAAAAATATATATAGATGAGACATATGTATGTAATACACACACACACATATATATGCTGTCAACTCTCTGCTGCTTGTATAAGAATACAGTATGGTATAAATTCTTTACATATTGACAAATAACAATCTCCATATTATACATATATATACAACGATGTGTGACAAAAGAGTCTCGGCAAGAATGAAAGGAAAGGTGCACAAAACGGTGGTGAGACCAGCNGTGACAAAAGAGTCTCGGCAAGAATGAAAGGAAAGGTGCACAAAACGGTGGTGAGACCAGCGATGTTGTACGGCTTAGAGAGTGCCACTGAGGAAAAGACAGGAGGCAGAGCTACAGGTAGCAGAGACTAAAATGCTGAGGTTCTCTTTGGGAGTGACGAGGATGGATAGGATCAGGAACGAGTACATCAGAGGGACAGCGCATGTTAGATGTTTTGGAGATAAAGTCAGAGAGGCCAGACTGAGATGGTTTGGACATGTACAGAGGAGGGATAGTGAACATATCGGTAGAAGGATGCTGAGGTTGGAACTGCCAGGCAGGAGGCCTAGAGGAAGACCAAAGAGGAGATTTATGGATGTAGTGAAAGAGGACATGAAGTTAGTTGGTGTGAGAGAAGAGGAGGCAGAGGATAGGGTTAGATGGAGGTAGATGATTCGCTGTGGTGACCCCTGAAGGGAAAGTCGAAAGGAAAAGAAGATATTATACATACTAAACAATCTGACATTTCCTCAACTGTCAAAATTTTGAAAAATTAAGGTTTGAAAGGCAAAACAGTTAAATTATATATTTCTTATAGAACTATGAAAATGAATGCTGCAGAGAAATTTTTATCAATACTCTTAGAATAATAATGCAATAAATCAGGCCGTTTATGTCACCTTTCAGCATTTTCGGATACCAGAAAATTTGTGTTTTCATAGCTCATTGAAACCAATACAAGCTGATGTAAAGTTAAAACTCAGATGCATGGTTTAAAATTCTGTCTAATTCATAATGTTGAGCAGATAGTCAGGTGATTTACTTGTTTTAAGGGCAGTAAACAGCAGTAAACAGGCTGCTGGGTGGCACACAGAAGAATTCAAGCTGCTGTTGCAAATCACTAAATGGTAACTGTTCTCATAGAACAGCAGGGGGACACTGCTCAACACTTCTGACAACTCCATGACAGTTTGTACTATTTATTTATTTTGTTATGCCAAATCTTCTAGAATTCAGGAATCTCTGAAAAAAAAAAAAAAATCTAAAAAAAAAAAACTAATTCCATACTCAAAAACTACTACATATAGTGAATTTAGCTCCAGTTTGTTTTCCATGTTTGGTATTAATTATCACCCAAATGAAAAATCACACAAATTTGTATTTGGTCTAACTGCACTTAAAAAATTCAGCCATCTGGATCATCAACTATAAGATGTGCTTGAAACTGATTTTACTGTATAATTTGAATGCAGCTTAAATTGGATTTTTAAGATTAGAAGAGACTGGATACATGATGGGCGGATTCAAACAAGGGAAAGAGGGAAAGAGAACATGCTGCTTGAGGGAAAGAGAACATGCTGCTCTTGTCCGTAAAGAGCCACCTGTGTCTTTACATAAAGTAATGGGATAATATTCTTATTTTACTACGGTAACCTTGATGCCATTTTTTCCATTTTGTAATCCACATTAAATTAGTGCTTAAGAAATTACTTGCTTCATCAATTAGACATAAAATAATTATGAAGATAAATTAATCTTTACGTCATTTATCGAGTAAATATTTAACAGTCAAAATTACATGCCTTTGGACTCTGGAGAACTTGTGGCTGTTTTTTTTTTGTTTTGTTTTTNTTTTTTTTTTTTTTTTTTTTTAACAATTTAGTTTCAAATAATTAATAAACAATCAAGAAATGTCAACAGATTAATTGATAATGAAAGCAGTCATTATTTGCAGCTCTACGTTAAATAAGTAGTAAATAAGGTGCAGTCTTTTATAATGATTACAGAACTGTCATACAAAAAGCACTCATGTATACTGCATGTAAGTGAATGAACAAATGGTAATAAAACAGATGATGTCAATCAGATTTTTTAAGTTTCTTACAGAATAAGAAATGTAAACATGGTCCTCAAATACTGGATAAGTTCTAAAGCAACTCTTACACTCGTGTAGACCACTCTTTACTTTAGTGAATTACCGGTGCACTTGCAATTTGGCCAAAGGTGGAGGAAATCAGCTTAATATAGTAGATAGAAAGAGCCATCAATAAAAGAGATTTTCATTAACCCCCCAGGAAAGATCAGTGGTCCCTGTAAAATTTCTTTTGGGTTTTCTTGGTTGCATCTGACTGAGATATAGCTATGGTCTGCAAGAAGTTTTTTCAAAACATTTATGGGAGCTCATTAATCAAAATAGACTGATATGAACAAAAGTATAAAAAGATTTTATAAAGGCATCAGGTGTGCCATGGAATATTCCTGTGAATAGTACCATCAATATATCATCAATAAGTGGAAAATGCCATGACATACAGTAGGGACAGAAGGGTGTCCCTCTGAAATTGTTGACAGGACAGGAAGAAAACTAATCAGGGTGGCTACAAAGAGATCTACTGCAGCATTATACCAGCTGTAAGATGCTTCTGTCAGAAACTGTCACTGTGGATTCTTAAATATCTCACAAATTCTGCACAATTTGGGCTGTGGGGAAGGGGGACAAAGGGGAAGCCATTTCTTGCAACAATGAACATCCAAGCATGCCTAAATTTGCAATAAATCAATACAATAAATCTGCAGTTTCATTAAGTGTGTGTAAAGGTTTTCTAGCCCTTGTAGCTATTAGGAAAAAATATTTTGTTAAGATTATATTACATACTCAGAGGACTTCAGATTAGTAAAATTGTTCTATTCCTCCACAGAGCATTCCTGAAAAGGAAAGTTGTTTTCTGGTGGAGTTTGCAGGGGCCATTGGCTGCCACTGACCTGCTGACCCAACCCTCTGCCTGTTGGTCAGGGTCATTTCCAAGGCATTTTGTCTGTAATAATACTGTTCTTAAACAGTAGATCAGCTAGGATGCAGAATAAAGTGACAAGCAACAAGTAACAGAATTATAGCAACACACATCAGAAAAATTTGGACATTGAAATAATTGATGATAAATGATATTACAAAAAAGATAGTGTCATCATGAAATTAATTTAAAAAAAAACTTTTTTGTTGCAAATATATTTTGGAATGCAATATGCAATGATATAGAATATAATATACATTATATAAATGAGTAAATATTAAAAATGTTATATTTTATTTTTACAAATAATTTCACGGGCACTTCAAATGGTATGAGAACTAGTATGATGATTACATAACCCCCAGTATCCTCCAATAACTATACACACTACACGCAAGACATCTACACCCAATCCAAATGCAGTAATGCTGATCTGTCCATACATCATGATATGCACCATCTCCTGGGGCTAAATATAATTAATGCTTAGCTCCTAAAAGTGAAAAGTACTAACATGTGGCACCAACTTTATATTTGATTACTTCTTCCCAGACATTTAACTAAAATATTTTAGATTCGTTTTGTTCTGACTGTGTCCCCACCCCATGTGTTTCGCCCACCCTCTTCTCCGGGCCTCAGCTGTTGTACAGCCGTTCTGACCTCTGAGATTTGGGGGCTGCGATAGGGGTCAGCCTGTCAGTGTCTCCCTCAGGGCAGTGCAGTGACATTTAACTCAATATCCCAGAAGGATTGGGTTTCTCCCTCACTCCTCTCCATCTTCTGTCTGTCTATTGGTGATATGTCAGTAACCTGTTTGTGCGGCCTGCATGTAGAGTACTACATTGTTACCCAGGCAGGATGGGATGCCCATCAGCCCCAACCCCCACTCTCTCACTGCAAGTCTTAGAGCGGCATGCCCTTGTACTAGGCTGAGGGATCACCATGTGCCGCCTTAACCCATCAAGCCCTCCCTCCTCCACTTTGCGAACCCTATACTTGTTCCCAGTTTTGTACAAGTGCTAAGTAGAGCAGTGGTGCAGCTGTACTGCTGTGCAGCTAACTTATGTAACTAAGTCTGTCCCTGCTGACTTGTGCGACATAAGAAAAGTGAGAGGGCCAGGGCGACACGATAGATATTTGTCACTTAACAAAGTGGAGACAGGGCAGACTGATACATTTCCACAAGAAGGTTATTGTCATTAACAGTACATTCTGTGGATTGCATATTTTATGCTGTGCAGCTGAACGTCATTAAATTGTAGTGGTATACTGTAGTGGAAGCCTTAAATTTAATGAATTATTTCTAGATACTAATTAATAAACCAGCTCTCAATAATCTAGCTTTATGGAAAAGGTTTATTTTGCCAGCCAGGTAGTTAAACTCTTTGGTATTGTTATAATAGTTACTAAAAACTTAAATTTGTTAACAATACTGTCTAGCAATGCAAAAGCAGCATTGTAACCAAAATCTGTTTGTAACTAAAATGATCTGTGATCAATAACCTTTATCCAAATGCAAAACAAATCAGCTTCAAAAAATGTCACTGAGCAACCTAAAATGTAGTTTAAAAAAAAAAACAAAAAAAACCCTGTGGAGTGTTGACAGTGATGATGTAATTAGTAGTGGCCAGTAAATGCAATGAATAAAGAAGTCCGGGTGTTAGCTGGTACTTGTTACAGTATTAGCTAATAGTAATAATAGAAGTGGCAGCTGAGTCTCTGAATCCAGAATTCCTCATGAGACATAAATAGAGCAGGTGATACTATGCTGCTCGACGTGGCACCATGACAGCTTTGTGGCTTTTTTATTTCAGAATGCTCAACCTATGATTTTGGCTCGTTATTCTGACTTTCATCTATTGGGAGAAAATAAGAGAGGTGGATGTTTTAGGGCACATTTGACTCCACCGTGTCATCAGTGTATGTGTTCTACAGTGGACTGAAAAGGCCTGGGTTGTTCACACCATTCCATACACTTAGGACTGTACTATATATGCCACAAGGGAGCCAAAAGGAAAATGAGCCATGTAGTTGATTGAATGTAGCTTTCATTTTACAGATGAAAGGTCATTATCTTAACTGGAAAATTCATGGAGGTTTATTTAAATACTCTTTTGGCAAATACTCTTTATTTGCAAAGAGAAGGCATCTTTGAGATTTTACAGAATCGGAGGGTAGCATCCTGTTAGCTTTACCAACTAAAAATAAATTTACATTTTGACTGAACTGCCACAAGTAAGAGGTATAGCAAATGTAAATTCAACATGGATTCCCTGCTGAATAAAAATAAGACTTCTGAATGGTTTTAAGATTCCACACAAAACCCATTAATCATACACTGGACAATGCAGATATTTGATATATGACAAACCTATTTGTTGTATTCTAATAATTTTTTTTTTTTTTTAATGTCAGTATTGAGTACAGTAAACCTTCGCTTCAAGAATAAGGTCAGCTTTCTCAAAATTCACTGACCAGCACAAAATTTAGAAAAACAGTCCAGGAGTAGACATGTATGACACATTTAGACCACATAGCCTGTGACAAATTGTGACAACTGAGGAAAAACATGACAAAATCTTCTGCACTGATGATTCAAGTGGGGAACATCTATGGACATCTAACGGCCAACAGGCATAAGAGCAGAACTGTAAAGAGTGTACGTGTTTTCTTTATAGCCATAATATTCCAACCACATAAACATCCTTCAGGTTTACCTTGACTGTGTGCACAGGCTCCAGAAAAGACATCATTTTACGATGACGCATTAAAAAAATTGATATTTCTAAAGTTTCTCTCAATTTTATAAATTTTTTTTTTTTTTTTAAATATAATTAAGTACTATTCATCCTTGACCTTACTAGACTTGTCAAAGAACAGGGAAAAAAATTATATTACGATACAGGGCAATTACAGGAACCTAAATGGGCATCCAAAATGTTGGAAATTGGCAAACTTGGATAGGATGTTTTAATCTGAAGTTTTCCAGCAACACCTTTCACCTCTCACCTTATTCAGCATGTAAGAGGAAGGCAAAAATGATGGACAGAGCATCTTGAAGAAGGGTGTTGATGACAGGAAGATGAATGAATGTAAAAAGAGCTCAAGAAATGCCTCAAAAAATATGGACTGATTTTTAATAAATGCAGAACAGGAAACATAAAAGAGAGATCCAGTTTGCAACACACTTCCCACACAGAAACAAAGCATCATTATTGCTCATATTAAATGTTTATACCAATTTTAGCAAACAAGGCTTTTCTAAGGGAAAAAAATATATATAAAAATATTTGACTAATAGTTTCAATCATATATATAGGATTTTAGAATTGTTCATCATCCCTGTGAAAAATGGTAACAATCATATTTTTTATTCTAAATCTATTACTACATTTTCATGGCCATGGTCACCCTTGAAATTGATGAGTCAAGGGAGCTCAACAGTGCCATCCTGTGGAACACATCCATACAGCCATAATAATTTCTGAACTTGCTCTCCGGTCAATTTACATTGTTTTAGAAGGCATACACTTGTTTGAACATGGAAGTTGAATATCCATATATCTTTGATACAGTTCATTTTTAAATGTTTTTTTTTTTGCACCAAATGCTATTCTCATGATAGCGCTGCAGCTGATTAGGGACTGTTCTGTCATTTGTGTTTCATCAACTGGTTTTATTTTTTTGCAGGTTTTGTTGGGAACGACGTCATCTGCAGAGCACTGGAGAAACTAATGAAATGTTTTACCAAGGACAGTCTTAATGCATTTAATCTTTTAAAACTCTGAATTAAAGTTATGATAGAAGTGTTCTTGGTACATAAACAGGAACATCACAGGCTGGCACTAGTTGGGATGCGGCATTGCCAAAAAAACAAAAAAAACAAACAAAAAAACACAATGGACTACGTAGTTCAGATTCTCGCTTTATTGGTCAACTTGATGAAAGACTACAAAAACGAATTCACAAAAAATCTCTTTCAAGTAATCAAATCTGTACAAACCTAAACTGTATGGGGATTTTACAGCTCTGGCTCATATGAATCTGAAGAGTTGTATGGTTTGTGTGAGTAAACATGTGCTTGCTCTGGTGAGACAAGGTGACAGACCTTCCTGTTCAAGGGTACTCTGACATTACACTTAAGCAGGATGGGCAGAACACATGCATACACACACGCACACACATCTGTTTTGAGATTTTACAGTACAGAGGACAGGGAAAACAAAGTACTTCCCCCTCTACAAGTCCACAAGCACCATCTGCTGGCAGGGGCTTGCTGCTAAATTCATCAGGTCAGCAATCTCCCAGACCCTGTTTTTTTTTCAGTCACAATTACTGTACAGACAGACACTGTGGTTTCAACCTTTCCACGGGAAGAGTGGTAAGAGAGTGGGAAAAGTATAAATCTTTAATATTCACACACAAAATGTACACTTGCACACATGATTTTAATGCTCACTGGCAGTCAGACAAACGTGGTTGTTTGCGCACGCACGCACTCACTCAGACAATTCGTAACATTAAATGTCTTAAGAAGTACAGATAAAAAAAGGAAAAAAAAAAAAACNAAAAAAAAAAAAAGCCCTGGGTATAGGTTTGATTTCTGGCTGTTTGGTGAAAGAAAGGACAAGAGAGGTAGAGAGGGCAGGAGGGGCTGGGTGGAGGTCGAGGGCAAGCGACTGGTGTCATTTCTTAGCTTTTCTTGGGGGGGTGACTGGGCGACCAGAGCCCATACCCCCTCCACCACCATAAAACAGCTTCTTGTCTGCTGGTTTGAGAATCTATAAATGGGAGAAAAAGAGAAAAACTTAAAGTTAAAAGCATAAAAAGGATGTCATTTATTTATTTTTATATATATATATCTATATAGATATCTATATCTATATCTATATATATATATATATATATATAAAAAAAGGGCTAGGAAAGAAGGGCAGTTTCTTTTGATCTTTTCATGATTCTGGGTGGTGTCTTACCTGGAATGAGCACATGAGGGTCTCATCTACACTCATCATGGCTCCAGCATTGTCAAACTCACCGCAGTAGTTTGGGGCTGAGAACAGCGTCACCAGCTGCCTCTTTGCAAAGAACTCATATCCATCCTCAACCACCTGCCAAACAGATATGCTATAGTTATCAAGTTGTTCATGAGGAATGAGAGCAAATTTAATCAATATGCTTCTGAAATCAGGCACTGAAAACTACATTGTCAGAGGATAAATACATCAGTAATGTGTTTCTATCAATCACACTGCCTACCTGGTTATCTGTAAGACTGAGCTGAAATCCAACTGTGCTGACGCTCTTAGTTGAGTTTCAGTTTATCCCACTGCACTACTGCCGCTATCTCAAATCTTCAGCAGTGTCCCCTCACTGTCTTCAAATATTTACTAAAAGCTGGACATGATCTGTTCAGTAAAATTCCTAACCTTCACCATCAAATATTGAGGGATAACACCTTGCTTGTACAGGAGGAGTAAAGATTGCAATATTACCAGAGCAAAAATTACCATAAAAAAAAAAGATCTAGTGACCTTTCACTCTCAGATGAGGTAAAAAATACTTTATATGTCTAGAAAATCAAGGTAGTTTCTTCTCATTTCAAAATTAATTTTTTAACACCAATTTCAACCCTAACTTCTTTATAACTGTACAGAAGCCACATTAAATTTACTCACTTTCTTTTTTACTGGTCTCTTATCTTGCCCACTTTACAGTCCCACTGTAAACTGCACAAGCTCCTACAAAACCTTTCTGCCACACTTAGGATCTCTCAGGATTTGTACTGACCTGATGGGCCCGACAAATGAGGTCCATGTCATGTTTATGGAGGAACTTTGTGACCACGTCGGCGCCAAAAGTGAAGGAGACACCGCGATCGTTCTCACCCCAGCCCAGCACATCCTTGTCTGGGTCAGCCCAAAGCAGGTCGCAAAGGAGGCCCTGATCAGGCACATCAGTAGGACGCATTACCCTTCGCACCTGCTCCATAGACTGGAGGTCTGGGGAGAGGCCTGGAAAAGGAAACAGTTAAGACTTTAGTGCTACGTTTACACTTTATTGATCCCTGTGGGGCTATTCATCCTCTGCATGTGACCCATCCTAACTAATAGGAGCAGTGGGCATCCATAGTGCAGAGCCCAACTCCAGGTCTACAACCTAGTGCCAACCACTGCCCACCTTGTCAATGTAGGACAATCAGACATGTTACTTCTGCACACAAGTTTATTTTGAAGCCTGATTTTCTATTTCCAATTTGCTGGCATTTTAAGATGTGCTGGAGACAGAAAATCTAAAATTTAGGCAAGAGGGGAAGGACAAGCAAGTGTCAACCACACTCTGTGTGTTTTGATTTGTGATGGTGGGGTGAGCAATTTTACATTTGGATCACAGATTGCACCTTTCATTTAGCCATCTACACAGACAGGTTAACCAAACATCTTCCTTTTGTTGATTTTCTTAGTAAAAATAAGAAGGCAAATAGCCTCATAATTAACCCTGTCTACCGATGTACTTTGCATGATGTGTTTGTCTGTGGTTTGTCACAAAGAGCGCAATTCAATTTCCATACATTAAAGGCTGTGTGTCATCACTCCTTTGCAGCTGCTTTCAGCAGGCAAGTGCTAACTGTTGCCAATTCTATTCCAATTTAAATGTGATGGCTGTCACTCCTGTATGCGCATGGTTTCAGCCGCTTCCACCTGAGCTGACGATTGCCACTCTTCCGGTTTGCTGCTGTGCTCTCACCATGTAACTATGGCAACCACAGAAATCACGCGGAGGAAAAAGATGGCAGAACTAATCGTCATGGCCAAAGGTGGATTACCCAATAAGGGCCAATAAACCATGTTCATGATATTAGTTAAACCTGCTATCACTAACCATGTCTGTTGCTTGATAACAGCAACATGTAGTGTCGGCATAGCCGCGACAGCAGAGTTACACCTCGCTGCTCAGCGAGGTTGCTGCTCACCAACATCTCTGAGTGGCTGACAAAAGCGGTAGTTGCTCACTGTTAATTTAGATCTATTTAACTATAATACTATATAACTAATTTATCTATATGATCTTCTCCTCCAATTTGATAAGTACAGTCACTTTTGGTGGCATTTTACTGCATAGTTAATCTCTATTTTTTGATTGGTTTTTGATGTCACATTTGTCTGAAACCTAAAGACAATTTTATTGTGTGATTGTTTGTTTTGCAAAGTACACATCTAAGTTAAGAAAATAAACGCCAAAAATGTACTTGTTACCAAACACAAAGAAATATCACATATAGTAATTTCTGGAACTTGCGCATGTATACTATTTGGTTAAAAACCATACACATATGCAGCAATGTCTTTTACACTATTTGTAAAGTTCTAAATAAAAATTGCTGTTTCTTTGCTTTCAACAAAAAGGGTGAGTAGAATTAAGAAACGGAAAGTAATCAATAGCTATGTCTGCTTATGTCGGGCTGAGATATACAAAGAAAGAGCAAACTACAGGCCTTTGACCATTCTATCAGCAGTAACAACCAAGCAGAGAACAGCTTGTTTGCTTGCTTGTTTTGAATGGGAGCCAACTGACAGGAATACCTCCATGGCAACAGAAGATCTTCTCATCAACAATGGCTGCAACAGGTAAACAGTTGAAGCAGTCGGTGAAGGTCTTCCACAGCTTTATGTTGTATCGCCTCTTACCTATGGGAGACAACCACAGTTTTATCTCATCTCAAGGCCTGTAAACCCTTGCTTTGATGTTGTCCATATTGCATCACATTACAAACAGTACATTTTTACATAATCTTGGCTCTGTAAATAGCAGAGAAAGACGTGTGATTAGTCACAGTCCACACTGCCTTCTCTTTATCCCAAAGCCTAGTGTTTCTGATCCTCTATTGGTGTTGAGGCTTTTGATACAACTAACAACCCTGATTTCCCCTTCAGGTCCAAACAACAGCTTCAATTTAAATTGATAATCTTTAAAAAATAGTTTGCATTTCCTTCCCAAGTACACTCGAGTGGCTACTGACACAGATGCATTCCAAAGTCAAGTGCAAATCTTTGTTTGAAGATGATAATGATATTCTAACAAATCACTATCAGTAAACAAATCACTGGTTTGTCATTCCATTGTGCTCTTTGGATGAAGCTGTAGGGAAATTGTGAAAATGTTTGGAATCTACAACCTGCTGTCGACACAAAAGTAGGGTTTCTGCCTTGAAAATATGCAGAATTTTAGGAATTCTGGCTCAATGACCAAGATTAAGTAAAAGTGGAATTGTGATTGTCAAGTCACAACATGTTTCAAAAAGGCATAAGAAAAAAATATTACGCTGGTCGAAAATGCCGTTCACCCCAATAAATATTTGGGAGCCCATTGCCCATCCACATTAACTAAACTAAATACTAAAAATACTAAAAACTTAATACTAAACAAAAGGCAACAATACTTTTTTCAGAACACTACAACTCTGCTCAAACCCAGAATGTAGATTTCAAGATTAAATCAAATTATTTGCAGATTTTATAAAGTATATTTCAAAAAATGATGCTAATTCAAACAATGTAGCTCAATAAACAATCCAACATTTTCTGTGCTTATCAACAAGTGAAAATTTTTAATTTTTGCATAATGTTTAATTTATACCTTGCTTTCACACTTAACATAAAAAAACCCAAACTTCATAAATGTTGAATTTATCTCATTGACAGCTTACCCTGTTAACTAAATGTATACATAAACAACATTGTGGTAAATGGAGACATTAGTGTGGGTAAGAACAATGAGTTCCTGTGTCTGTACGCACGTTGCATGACTTACACTCATCATAGAAGCCATATATTCTGTTTATGGAGGCACACTCATGGTTTCCCCTCAGCAGAAAGAAGTTTTCTGGGTATTTGATCTTGTAAGCCAACAACAAGCAGATGGTCTCAAGGGACTGCTTCCCTCTATCTACATAGTCCCCCAGGAACAGGTAGTTGCTCTCTGGGGGGAAGCCTCCATACTCAAACAGCCTCAGCAGGTCATAGTACTGACCATGAACATCACCTGATGAGACAAACACTGTTAGTGTGAAAACAGGAAGCTGCTGTATTGCAGTGCAGTGCAAACATGATAGCCAAACTGTGTATGTGCACAAAAAAAAAAAAAAAAAAAAAAAAAAGAAAATCGAGGAATTTACAGTAACAACACTAAGCAAATCGTCATGAACTGAATGAACCATGAATGGCCATGCCCGTACATACTTTAAATCCACATTAAACAATTCTGCTGCTGCTTGTTCTTGTAGTGATGAGAACGGTGAGCCAAATGTGCAAAGCTTGCCTTTGATATCAGAATGATGGTGAGCTACACTGCAAATTTGACCAGACCATTCTAGAAATTTGCAGATGGCTCCATTAAATTAGCATTCCTCATTAATGGCATCAGCAGTGTAACAGAAAAGTGCAATTCCAAGGAGAGTTGAAGTGCAAAACAACACTGTGCTGATAAACCCGTGTTGCCTATTTATCCTTCTAGCTTTGTAATTAGGTAACAAGGTCACTGCCATACTTTTTTTTCATGTAAGAATTTAACCTAAACTTTTCAAGCAATTATTTAAATCTCCTTTGGCGTCATGTGATAAACAAGTACACCATCATATGAATTCATGTCTCATAACAGTCCAATACTCCAAGCAACAACAGACATAAGAATCTTTCTAACTACTACAGCTTGTCACAAGTCCCTCAGAGACTATTCCCTTAACACTGAAAACCACAAATAAGGCTCACCACAAATCTTGAGGGGCGCCTCAAGCTCGAGCAAGATTGGCTGACTGAGGAAGATCTCCCGAGACTTGAGGCAGAGACCACGGATTTCATTCTCTGTCAGCTGAACATTTTTGCCAGGTCTGGAGCCTTTCACTGTGAAGGAAAAAAAAAAATGGGACAAGAGTGAAAAATTGTACATTGACAATGTCAGATAAGATAATAATTGTGTTTTATTATACACATTCCTTCAATTCATAAGGAGTAGATAATTAAAAACTGCCCTATTAAGAAGATTTTTTTTTTAAGGAAAAAAAAAGAAAATCCACTCTAAAATAGAATTTCACATAATAAAACATCCTCATATTGTGCACAGGGAGTTTACGATTCAAATCTCCCACATGGACATCAGGCAAGCTGGAGTGATAATACAAAATGTTTCATTTGTGTGGCCGGAATCTGAAAAGATGGGTGCAAAATCTGTAGTTTTGAACATTTTAACAGTGGAAATTGTGATGTAGTGTGCTTTTCTCGAATTATCTGCAAAAGTCAGATATTAAATGTATGATGTTGAGTCATAACAGTCAGTTAGGATTTTTAAAAGCCTTCTAGTGTAGTCACAGCTTCAGCAAAAGAGCAGACTGACAGGCTGTAGTGATGATTTCATCTCAAGACAAATCCCACAGCTTCTCCATAGACAGTGAATAATGAAACAATGCCTATTATGACAGCAGGTGATTTTGCTGGGGCATCGGAGACATTTTCCATTTCACAGATGTAGTTTTGCATTCATTCAAGTATACTTGTGAATACTGGGTAAAATTCATATACCACAGAAAATTGATAATGGGCCAACTCCAAAGAGCGTCAGCAGATGTCAGACTCTGATGTCCATCTTGGGAACATCTCTCTGTTTGTACATAGTGTCTTTACCATCTCATATCTCTGGGCTATTAAACAAATTTAATTCTGTCTGAGGATGGATTTCCTATTTTTTTTTTTTTTTTTTTNTTTTTTTTTTTTTTTTTATTCCAACAATTTACACCAATTCCAGCCTTGAGCCACATTTCAGCCCAATTTACCACGATAACTTCAGTCATTCTATGTGTGGATTGTTTCATGGGTAAACTATTATGCAACAGCGGTATACCGGCAATTATTTCATGCAGACGAGTTATCCAGGAAGGGCAAATTTCTTGTAAAAACCGTGCAAGTCATCAAACATAATCAATATGCTGCACTGTTCAATTGTGTATTTGGGTTTGCAAGATGCAAGAGGTGAGATGAACTCTGATGCCATCAACGAAGCTATATGGCTAACGTTTTCCAGCCTCTTTAGCCGAGTTAGCTAAAATGGCTACTTCGTTGAATAAAAGCCGAGTGAAGTTGTGAGACTTACCTTCCAGGAGACGTTGTATGATGGAGTCGATGTTGAGTTTGTCGGCTTCTGCCATACTATTACGATATTATGCCCTGTTCCCACTAAATCCTGTGAATTCACGTAGTAATTAACTGGACCGAGTTACCTCTAGCTCAACTAGTTAAATCGGCTATTGTTAGCCAGCTAGCTAGCTAACTAACCTTGGGGCAGAATTGGCAACCTCAGAATTTGAGGCTAAGTGCTGAATAGTTAAAAACGTGGTGATAAATATTACCCGCATAAAAACCCGCATTAGTCAACAGTTTTTCATTAAATATTCGAATTCACTTTGGAATAATTGTATTTCTCGTCACTCTAACGGTATTTCCCTGTAAATGCGAGCACCATGCCATCGACTAAAAAAAAAAAAAAAAAANAAAAAAAAAAAAAAAAAGCTTAGCTGCATTAGCTGAAAGCGAGGTTCAGCGGAAGTCATCTATGTGTTTCCAAGCTGTCATTGGCCGGCTTTGGTAATAGGCACGAATCTGTGGACCCAAACTTCTCGCAGATTGGCTATTTTAAACGCCTGTCAATATTTACTCATCTCAAACATGGGTGGTAAAATGGCAGTCATTATCCGAAAAATCACACGTTTTGCCACTCTGATATCGACAAATTATTATGCACAACGGAATACGCTATATCTGTCCATATTTAACCACCGGCTCCCGATTGTATGGCGTTTTTTCTGTTGCGCATTAAAGTGACACCCACGGAAGTGACCAAAGATGGGAGGAATACACTACAGATTTTGGCATGACGCAATGTCTTCGCTAAGCAACCCTCACCTAGCGATTCATTGTGAAGTTATGAGATGGCTTAGCTAACTAATTCAGCACAGTATAAACATGAGTGTAACTCCGATTGCAGTTAGCTCAACTTTTATACGCAAATAACCCCGTTGTTTCATCACACAACCATACGGCCATGAAGTTGCTCCACAAAGACATTGAAAAAGATAATGCCGGGTGAGTAGCTGATGTTAGCTAGCAAGCTAATCAGCACGTTATTTTGCAGCTGACTGTACGTGTCACATTTGCCATAGTGTGTACCCATATGTTTTACGTTAATCTGTACCAAGAAAGACGTGGCGAATTTTGAATTAGTATAGAAACGTTTCCTCTTGTGGTTAATGTCCAAATTAAGGCTACAACATAGTTTTTGTAGATGCTGCTAACTATAAACCCTATTTGGCTGTATCATAATTAGTGTACACTCTATTATTATTGTACCGCAATGGATGCTTCATGGTCATTATGTTATTTAAATCAGAAATAGCCTTACATATTCAAAGAAAATCATTAGTGACACTTAAAATTGGTAATAACGATTGTTTTTATGTCTGTGGGCAGTCAGGTGACTCTGATGCCAGAGGAGGCAGAGGACATGTGGCACACCTACAATCTCCTGCAAGTGGGAGATAGTCTGAGAGCCTCCACCATCAGGTAACTTTTATCATATTAACACTGTAATGGTGACTGGAAATGTGTATAACAATTGTTAAAGTCTTGTAGTCCCAGATGATTTTGGAATTTGGTCTTTTAGTGCTTCAGAATGAGCAGTGCATCATCTTTCTGAACCTGTTGTCATTTTTCCTGTTATGCATATTGTGGCAAACACGTCATTGTTTTTACTGGACTACATATCCCACAACTCTGTGTTTTAATCTCCTCAGCCATAAAAACGCTTTGACTTGACCTCAGCCACATCCCAATAACTTAATCATTATCATAGTACTGACAATAATATCAAAGTACACTTTGTATACTTTTCTGAAAGCTCTATCAACTAAAACATAACACAAAGACAGTGCCAATGTGAAATTGCCATACATTTATGTACAATTTCAAGTGTTTAATTATGTAAACAGTAGCAATTAAAATATACATTTGTTTTGACTGTGTCTTGACCTCGAAGCTGCAAAACAGGTGCATCATGTAAAGAGGTGTTTCTGTGCTGCCCCACTTTAGTTCTTATGAGTATCTCTTCATCCTATGTTCTGAAATAATGGTGCACGGTGTCATGTTTTTCACTCAGTTTTCAGTATTTTGCTTTAAAATAGACACAAAACTTCAGGGTCACAATCATAATCCTTTTCCTCTGATCCATCAGGAAGGTACAAACAGAGTCGGCCACTGGTAGTGTGGGCAGCTCCAGAGTGAGGACAACTCTGACCTTATGTGTGGAAACCATCGACTTTGATTCTCAGGCCTGTCAGCTGAGAGTAAAGGGCACCAACTTAGAGGAAAACCAGTATGTCAAGGTCTGAGATTCCTAAGAAACTTGAATCCTGCAGAATGTTCACATTTATATAAGCTTTAATGGATTTACACACAACCTTTTTAATCAGTTTGTTCGGTTCTATAATCTAATCTTATTTACCACTGTTAGAAGTCTGTTCATCTGCAGATTTTCCTTGTTATTGCCCAACTTTGTTATTCATTTGGTCTTGTGAATGTTAACTCCTGTTTGAAATGAGGAGTGGTTGTGATTATGTTGCGTTTGTAACTCATCAGATGGGGGCATACCACACCATTGAGCTGGAGCTCAACAGGAAGTTCACTCTGGCTAAAAAGATCTGGGACAGTGTTGTCCTGGATAGGATTGGTAAGCAGATGCTACAGTTTATATTGGGGTGTGATCATACTTCCAGTTTATTTATTTTTCTCTGAGCAGAACAAGTTACTTTGGTTCACCTAAGCTCACATTTCCCACTTACAGGTCCACCAGGAGTTGTGCAAAATAGTAAAACAATTAATGAATTCACAAGTAGCTCTTTTATCAGAGAGAATTTCAGTTTCTGTAACTTTAGCTTCAGCCCTGTTGAACTATAGCTAGTGTTGATACTGTTGCTAGCCACCACAATATTGGAAACTTCAGCACTGCTACATAGATTTGCGTTTATGCTCTGACAAAACACAGACCTTTGCCTCTTTCTGTCAAACAACTAATGAAATGAAGTGAGCAAATACGGTCAAAACAACACATGGAGTCCAAATGTCACAGTGACTTACAGATGTTGAAGAGTTACGATCGTGTACTGACAAAATCAGCTGTGTTTGACAAGCTTACAAATTATTTATTGTAAATCGTGTTGCTTGAAGAATTCCCCTAGTGGACTCTAATATTTATTGATAGCTTCCTGAAAGGCCCAGCAGCTTAAATGATCCATTTATCGTCATCTTATCCACCATCCAGAGCAGGCATGTGATGCAGCTCAGAAGGCAGACGTGGCGGCTGTGGTAATGCAAGAGGGCCTCGCCAATCTGGTGCTGGTGACCCCCGCCATGACTTTACTTCGTGCAAAGGTGGAGGTCACAATTCCTCGCAAAAGAAGGGGCAGCTGCACCCAGCATGAGAAGGTAGATCAACCCAGAACTTTGATGGATGGATGGATATGAGGATGTGAGAATGTGAGAGTAAAGTCCACAGGTCTACGTATTTGGATATCCCGGTCTCTCAGTATTGAAACCTTGACATGCTTTTATAACTGTGTGTATGTGTGTGTGCAGTCACTGGAGAGGTTCTATGAAGCTGTAATGCAAGCAATTCTTCGCCACATCAATTTTGAAGGTAAGGCTGCTTTTACACATTCACACGTGTTCATGTTACATCCTGTCACATTGTTGTGAGCTGTTCTTGTTTATTATTGTTTCAATGTCACCTTCATTTTATTCTTTTTAGTTTCTGTGCACATGTATTTGTAACACTTGCACTTTAGACAAACACGATTTTGATTTACAGTGTCTTATTGCCTCCTACTAGTGGTGAAGTGTATCCTGGTGGCCAGTCCGGGATTTGTGAAAGACCAGTTCATCACCTACCTCTTTAAAGAGGCAGTGCGACAGGACAACAAGGTCCTGCTGGAGAACCGACCCAAATTCATCCTGGTACACTCTTCATCGGGTCACAAGTACTCCCTCAAAGGTACGAGCTGGAGGATAATGAGAATCAAACAATCAGAGCTCAGATGAAAAGTTACTGTAATGCTTGATGTTTTTGCAGAAATCCTTTCTGATCCCACGGTCACAAGCAGACTTTCTGATACCAAGGTGATTATGCATCCTTTCCCAGCTCTAATTTTACATGTATGGTCATTGAAAGAAGATTATATGAGTGAGTAACATGGTATTGCATTTGTGTAACTTTCAGGCAGCAGGAGAGGTGAAAGCCTTGGAGGATTTCTACAAGATGCTCCAGCATGAGCCTGATAGAGCCTTCTATGGGTGAGCGCTGGACCCACAACACTTAACACAGCCCTCATACGCTGACACTCATTATCACCAACCTTTGTTTTTTTCCCTTACAGACTGGCTCATGTGGAGAAAGCTGCTGACGCCCTGGCCATTGACACCCTGTTGATAAGTGATAAGCTGTTCAGGTTTGTACTGACTGATGTGTTTTCATCACATATATTTACTTACTTGTTTCTAATACACAGCAAAGTGTGGCTTTTGTAAAAGTCAGAATTGCTTCCTGCTGCCAGAGTGTAAGCAATTCAAGATTCACTGAGGTTTTTTCCTCCTCATTTTACTGGCATGGGAAATAGGTGTAACAGTTATGGCCAAAATACAGTGGGGTCCAAAAGTATGAGACCACTGTGAAAATGCTTCTATTTTGCATTCCTCTTGAATTTAATACAAGATTTTTCATTACAAATGATAATATCACCTTAACAATTTGAGTGAAAAGTTGAATCTTTGAAAAATGAATGTCAGAATATCTTAGTATTTGGTACGCCCCCCTTTTGCTTTAATGACAGCATCACTCCAGCNGAATGTCAGAATATCTTAGTATTTGGTACGCCCCCCTTTTGCTTTAATGACAGCATCACTCCAGCCTGCATGGACCTGCAAGTTTGTGCAAAACCTGATGAACCAAGTTATCTCAGCATGATTTGACAATGTTCCAAAGAGCTTCTTGTGATGTCAGACTTTCTGATTATTTCCAGATTTACATGGAAAACATCACGGGTTTTCAATGTGTTCTCAGACTTTTGAACCCCACTGTATACCACAATATTTTTTAAATCATTGCTAGTGTGACAACAGTATTATGTTGTCTGATGCAAATTAAGGACAAAATGCATCCATCATAAACAGCAATTGATGAGTGTAACTTTCTGCTCGACTTTTTCTTGACTCTTTGTATATTAAAATAAATAAGGCCAAATATCAATCATAATGCAGGATGGAAATTGATGGTTTTATCTGGAACATGAATACTGAATCATAAATATTTCAAATTTAGCTAGCACATTATACTTTGTGTAAATGTGTGACTACAGAATAAAAATAAATAAATAAAAAAATTACTAAGTTGTGCCAGTTGATGATGATGTTGGGTAGCATGGCTACATATGTAGAAATACTGGTATAAAAATAAGGTATTCATTGAGCCTTATGGGTAATTTGGTTGCAGCTGAGGTTCATCACCAGACAGCAGCTGTACAACTGTTCTTACATGGAATGCGAGACAAGTGAACGCCAGTCAGGTCTGTGTGTTAATGTGACTTTATAAATTTGTGTGTGTGTCCAGACACCAAGATGTCCCCACCAGGAGCCGATATGTACGTTTGGTGGACAACGTGCGAGATAATGGCGGCAACGTCAGGTATCAAATATCTTAAAAATGAGCACCTTCATTTATATTCACCGAAAACTTTTGCCTTTTAATAGCAGCTGGGCTGCAGAAGATAGACCAAATGAATGAATGATTTTATGAGCAAGTTACTTTCTGCATCCATGATGTGCTTCTCATGTAAACAAACCTGTTATTTAGTTACAGACTGTCACGTATGTCAGGCATATGACCATCTTTGGTCAATCGTCCAGCTCATCTCTTCTCTCTTTTTCATTCAGAATATTCTCAAGTCTTCACGTGTCTGGTGAACGTAAGTAACTATTCTCTTCTAATTAAATTTATATTGAAAATAAACTTTTTGGAAAACTGATATCTGATTGATTCCAGCTTAAAGGACCATACCACCTATTTTGCATGTTTGAGCCTAATATATTCAATTTTCATACATGTACCATTACTGACAATCATTTCCCAAAGCATACTACTGGAATGGTGAATTAAAAACATTTTTTCCTACCTTCCAAACCGCCATTGGTTTCAGTTCATTCTGCTATTAAAATCAACTTGTTGATACTTGAAATGTTCTTGGGATAGGTAATCCATCATCATGAACAACATGTATATTCAGTTTTTTGTTTTTTTTTCCCCGAAGTTTCGTAATTTTAGCATTTAAGTGCAATAAAAAAGCACGGATTGAATGTGTGTCTCCACCGAGAATATAGTCCCAAAAGAAGACTTGCGTTTATTGAAAAATTTAAATGACCGTGACTTCATAAGGCTGCGTAACTATTAGCAGGCGAAACATCTATTTTTAAGGTAAGTGTGTCACTTGAATATTTGATTTTGAAAGATTAAAAGGTTTTGCAAAATATCAGGAAAGCTGAAATACAGTTTTATCCTTTGGGAAATGATTGTCAGTAACCTTACATGTATGAAAATTGAACATAATAGGCTCAAACATGCAAAATGGATGGTATGGTCCTTTAATTAAAAAAAAAACTTCCTCTTCAGTTACACAAAAATGTATGATTTTTTAATACAGCACATCGTGTTTTGTAATATCGCCTGCATCGTGCGACACAGTTTACTTTCCCGTCCAACAGTTATAACTCATCAGTAATAAAGTGTCACAGTCCAAAGCTCCCCCCACCTCTAAATGTTGCACATATCCAGTCTGGTTTTTTCGCTCTGTTTTCTCCGCAGAACTGACGCAGCTGAGTGGAGTGGCAGCCATCTTGCGGTTTCCCATCGCTGACCTATCAGAACCCGAGGATGACAGCAGCTCAGATGAAGACTAATCAACAGAAATGGACCCTTACTGGCGGAAAAGATGAAGGTCGTGCAGATAGCAAAGAATGAATGCAGAATAAAAACATCCAAACCTTTATCAATGCTAACTCACACATGTGACTTCTTAAACCGATAATTTGACATTATTTAGTGCAGTTTTGCTTTTGGTTTGAAGGTTGCAATATCTTATAAAAAAAAAAATGCCAATCAAAAGGAATGTCTTTTTTTTTTTTTTTNTTTTTTTTTTTTTTTTTGCCAAATCCACATTTTAATTTGGAGTGTTAAAACTATACTGGTAGAGCATAAATAATAATTGTTGGGTAAGTGTATATATTTTTTTCTTGCAAATAAACACTGAAAGCATTCAAGCAGTTGTTTCACTTTGTCACATGGGTCACAAATGAAATACAAATTCAAACAACATATAAAAATATATAATTTATTGCATGAGAGCATTTTCCATTAAAAATAACTATTTTGGTTATGAGCATTATAGACAAGAGTACTACATTTGATGAACTAAACTCAATAATGCTCAGGAGTTTGGATTTGATATTGTCATGTCCAAATCCTACAGTTATAACACTGCAAATCCCTCTCATTCTTCCCTGGAAAAATGTTCAATCATAAACTGCTCCCTTGTTAAGAGTTAATTATTATAATAAATACAATCTCAGTGCCAGCAGCTCAGACTAAAGTGCATTTTAAAAACCTCCAGACCTTCCTCCTGCTGCCTCATTAAATCCTAAACCTTAATTCTACTGAGTATGCGTAAAATGTGCATATCACTCAGTAGGACACTGGTAGGTTTTAATCCAGGCTAAATCCTCCAGCGTTCCCCAGTGCAAGTAGATAATAGAGCAAATGACCAGGATGTGCATTATCTGGTGGCTGTTTCCTCAGTTATCAAACAGGCCTGGACTGAAGCGCTCAGGGATCTGGATGATGTTGACCAGTCCCCCTAATACAGCCAATGTGTCCATGATGATAAAGAGGCGCAGAGAATTTGGGCTGCCTACCCCACTACCAAATACCCGAAACAGGAAGAGGGTGAAGCGAAAAAGGGCCTGCCAGACAAAAGCTCGCAGGCGCAGGATGTTTGTACGAGCTGTGGTGGCACAGTAGATGCCGTAGGTCGAAACCAGGACGTAAACCAGCAGGGCAGCCTGTTGCATGGCTGGATAGCAAAGAAGGGTGATGTGGATGATGGGAAGTGCCCCTAGTGACAAGAGGGAAGATCAGCTCATCAATGAATGGCAATGTCTGAGATAATGTTTAGACAGATGGATGGATTTTGTCATCATACCAAAATAAAGCTGCTTTTTTTGGGAACTTTTCACATGACAAAATCTGTATTTTATTATCTTCTATTAAAAAAACAAAAAAATCTCAATCTACAATGTAACTTGTGTCTGTAGCTGAAGTGGATTTAAAAAACGCAGCATTTCCCTAAAAGCAGAAAAAAATAGAAAGTTGCACAAAATAGAAATGCTCAAGTACAGTACCAGTACCTCCAAATTATACTCGTGCATTATTTGAGTTAAATGTACTTCCACTACTGGGTAATTGTTAGTGATCAATACAGACTTATCTTAAAGGACCATGCCATCCATTTTGCATGTTTGAGCCTAATATATTCAATTTTCATACATGTTANTTAAAGGACCATGCCATCCATTTTGCATGTTTGAGCCTAATATATTCAATTTTCATACATGTTACATTACTGATAGCATTTCCCAAAGGATAAGACCATATTTCAGCTTTCCTGATATTTTGCAAAATCTCTTAATCTTTCAAAATCAAATATTCAAGCGATACACCCACCT
>VXCM01001585.1:325713-383499 GCA_014773175.1 Lucifuga dentata
TTGATTTTAATAGCGTACCAGAATGAACTGAAACTGATGGCAGTCTGGAAGGTAGGAAAAATTTTTTTATATTCATCATTCCAGTACTATGCTTTGGGAAATGATTGTCAGTAACCAAAACTGAATATATTAGGCTCAACATGCAAAATGGATGGTATGGTCTTTTAATAACCTCAATCTTGACAACAATAAACAACCTACCCAGAGTGTTAACTAAACAGACCCCGAACATATCCACAGAGAGCAGGGTGTCGTAGATGTGCTCTCCCCCCACGTGATTCATGAAGACATGATAAACCATAGAGCCCATGATGGGGCTGAGGCAGGCCAGGTAGTGGACCACACAGATCCAGGAGCTCTCTACCTCCATCCAGGGGATACTGAAAGGCAGCAGCACCAGGAAAAGAAAGAATGGAACGCCTGCGGAAAATAGAAACAGCAAATAATGTTATTTGAAACCTGCACATGCTGCTTTAGAAAGTCCTATATCACCAGACAATTACACAAAACTGATCTCCGTCCAAAAAAGCCATACGTATATTGAAGGTCAGTTTTTTTTAAAGTCCAACTTCTTAATCAGAGCAGGTGTAATAAAATAAATACATGTTGAACAAAGAGGGATTTTAGTACTACTTCTGCTTGATTTGACAGTTCCAAACGTGAGGAACTCTCTAATGCTAATATCCTTTGCTCCCCCAAGTAAGAGTGTTAGTGTTAATGAACTTATGGGATATCCAAGGAGAAAATGGAGCATGAAGAAAAAGCTGTCAGAGGGTCACGACTGTGCAGGTTTTAGCTCAGGCACAGCTCATTTTCAGTGTTAACACGTTTGCATGGCTTTCACCAGCTTCAAATTTTGAAAGTTATTCATCAGAAGCACAACAGGAAAAATGTCTTCACACAGTTTTGCCACTGATCTTTACCTGTGTAATCTCATGTTTTGTCTTATATGCTAGAAGCATATAAGATTTTTTTTTTAATGACTGCTGAAAAGTGTCAGTCACCTAACCACACACGTTTAAAGCCCTAACAGCAGGATATTTGCAGGGCAGGGATTCCCAGGACAGATTACAGCTAATGCCCTGTAGCCTCAGTGTCATTACACATACGTAGGCTTGTAACTGGCTATAAGTGAGAGTAGTGGACATCTGTGAGCTGTTTTGTATGCTAAGCTCATATATAGACCTAAAGGATACAAGGTGATTCCAGAGAGGTTTGCAATTCTATGTTAGATGTAAAAAATTTTGTTGAAAACTTAAAGGACCATATCGGTGATTTTGCATTTTTAAGCCCAATAAATGCTACCTGCATATACATTACTGACAACCACTTTTCAAAAACAAAATCCATATTTTAGTTTTCCTGTTATTTTGCCAAATCCCCTAACTTTCAAAATCAAATGTTTAGGTTAAAATTCAGTGTTTCACCAACAAACACATACTGTACATCCAAATGTAGAAGGGACAGAGATTTTTAATTTCTCCAGTAAAAGCAGTCTTCTCCTGGAACTATATTCCCTGGCGGAGACACATTTTCTTCTGTGCAGCTCCACATTGGACCAGTTAAATAAAAAGTTACTCTGACAAAAATTTTAATCTATGTTGTGACTCATGTTTACTGTGCTGGATTATTTATTTCAAGCACATTTCAAGTCTCTACAAGTTGATTTTAAAAGTTTACTGGAATGAACTGAAATCAATGGCAGATGGAAAGGTAGGAAAAACAATTATGGGTATAATCTTTACTGCTTCAGTTTTGGGAAATGGTTGTAAGTAACATATTTGTTGGGGTTAGTTGGGCTCTTGCAAAACTATTAGTATTGTCCTTTAAAAAATAAACTGAAGAGTCCATTTGCATGCATTAAAAAGGTTGAGAAATATAAATACGTTTAGTCCAAAATGCCAATAATACAAGTAGATTCCTAAAGCAAACCTGGGAGAACAGGTAAATGTCTGTACTCACCATGTGTGTAAATGTTCCCCAGCTCATTGTGCATGTAGAAGAGGCTCCTGAGACACTCTTGAGCGGTGGACACCGGCCGGTAACCCGTGAGGACATATTTGTTGAACTGAAGATGTGCAGGTGTCTTTGTAAAGTCCAGCAGCCGCGGTGCTTGATAAACCACCATGATGACTTCCTACAGTCAATTTCCCTCCAAAGTTTACATTTGTTAACAATCCAGTTTCCTCATCATTTACATCCTGAGGCCACAGTCAGGAGCGTCAGGTGTGGTCCTGATCACAACTAGGAGCAAATTCTGGCCCTTGAGTCCCATTAATGTGCAGGGGTAATTGCAGGCAAGCAACCTGTTGAACTGGCTAAGTGGCATGACCAATCAGCAAGCAACTGTTATTCCTAGGGATAAAGCTGGGGTAATCCTTGCAAAAAGCCATGTGCACTCCTGCAACTGCTCCTTGTCAAGGTTGGTAACCCACTCTCACCTCAACTTCAGGGTGAACATGCATAGCTACTGTATCTACTGTAATTCTAATGTAGTTATTGTGGACTGTGTGCATGTTCTTGTTCCTCATGGTGTTCTAACGGTGGTACGGTCAGGATAATCTGCAGATTAGAACACCTAAAGCAGTATAATGGAGCAGCAGAGGACTGACTCATGTGAATAGTATAATGCCTTAAGCTGATCTGCACTCTGATACATATTGTCAATTATATTATGTTATAAATATGTTAAAGTTTGTTTTTTTAATTACATGTGTAGCATTTGAGTGAGCATTTGCAATGAGTGAACACCAAAAAACATGATTCTGTGATGGTTTTATCAAATACTGTACAAAAATTGATAGTTTCATGCCACAGGTAGTAAAAAAAATCCTTTCTCATGCAAAATAAATAGATTGAATTTGGGTTTATAGAGTTATTTTCAGTTGATGGCATCCAGACAAATCTGACTGATCGAACCAAAACACAATCATATGGAGAAAACAAATGGTTCTTTCATGTAGTGACCAATAAGTGCAGAACAGAGAGGTAAGAAATTCATCAGATACATAAAAATATATAATACAATAAAACAGAATTGTTAAGACCAAAAAAACAACAAGTGTTTAATTTCTAGAAAAATCATAAACACAAAATTATGATTGTCAGGACTAATAGAGAGGAAAAAATTAAAATTATATAAAATTATAAAATAGCTAAAAAATAATATACAAGGGAAAACAAAAAGAACCACATACTTGTCATGGTCACCAGGTTCAACCTGTGTGAAAAGAGAATGTAGAACAAACTTTTTAAACAAAACAAAAACCAATCATTACAGGGCAAATTTTATTATTTTGATCCTGTTCTCCCACATTTTAGAGCAGATGGCAATCATCTTAGTCAAGCATCTTCTCTATGTTTATCCTTTTTATAATTTTTTGCTTTCATCTTATTGCTTTGGCATGCTGTCTCTTGTAATTGCATATCATTTCCCATTTTTGGGAAGCACTTTGTGAACCATGAAAATTGCAATAAGTAAGAATTATTAGTCTTACCTTGATAGCCACTGTTCCCAAAGAAGCCGTTCAAATCATATTTGCTGTCTTTTCCTCCTAAAAATCACAGAAATGGGGGAAAACATTTTAATATTATGGAAAATCTCTTTGTACAAAGCTACAGTCCTATCCATCTATGGCAGATTTGTTTTTATGTGGCATACTGATAAATAACTGGTTAAATAATGTATTTAAAGGCTGCAAGCTTTGAAAGATCTGCTTTTATCTTAATAAGGAAACACTCTTCTCATTGTAATTATTTTTGGTTGCTGCTCTGCTATGAAGAGAGCATCCTTCACGCCTGGAGGGTCTTCAGGTCTTGACTTGCCTTGTGGGTGAAAATGCAGTTTGAGATGCTGCTGAATGTGTATCTGGCGTGGCAGCTGCTGAGGCAGCAGGTTGTCGGGTTGCTCTAGCAGCAGGGGCGTAGCCTGCGTTTGAGCGGCAGCCACGGGGGCCAGCTCGAGGCTAGTGGTGCCCGCAGGGTCAGGTAGATCCTCGGCACCCGCTACCTGCGACATCTTGGGTGGGAAAGAAGAGGCGACAGGAACATAGGATGGGGGATGGGCCAGGCTGGGGCTGTGGGTGGGAGCNAAAGAAGAGGCGACAGGAACATAGGATGGGGGATGGGCCAGGCTGGGGCTGTGGGTGGGAGCTGCAGGAAATGCAACAACTGGGGAGGTAGAGGTAAACAGGAAGAGGATTAGAGGTGTATGAGTTTTGTTGAGTCAAGACGTTTCATAATATTTGCAATTTTTATTTTGTGAAGTCAAAATTGTGGTGCGAGACTGTCCGCAACACCACACAAAGCACAAACGCTGAGGCCGGAGCACAAGACAGAATTATCTAATTGAGACAACAATTACACACTGTAACTAACACACTAACTTAAATGTCATCTTTGTCTATGCACTGTGTATAAAATTAAAATATAGGAACAAAAGTCGTGTTCATGTTACCTTCAGGCTGCACATGTCCGTTTATGTAACCCGCATTTTCTGAAAGTGCAACAGTGCAGCATTAGCAGAGGAAGCAGACTAAAATGAAACCACTCCTTTCCAGCTGACAATGGCCTTGCACACGTACAAATCCAAACTGTAATACCATATCTTTCGCTGGCCATCCCCTGCTCTTCAGCTGCAACAGCAGGAATTGGTGCCTCTCCTTTGACAAAGAGATCAGTGGACAGTATCTTAGATAAAATGGAAATATGGGATAGTAAGTTTTTTGCAGTCAAAAGGAAATCCTGAAGGGACACCAACCATAGGATTCTCCAACTGTTTCTGCTTCAATTGGCAGGGGCTCATAAGGTAAACCAGCTGAGTCTGTTAAAGGCAGAGACAAAGGATAATTTACACTTTGTTGGATGTTTTTAACCAGACAGCACAGTAGAACGGACAAATTATCAAATTCTCCACCTGATCTGCCTTCAGGTCCAGATTCAAGAGGCTGTGACTTGTATGCTCCCTGGTTATCTGTTGAAAGATTAAAGAAAAATAAATAATTTTTCTGTAATCTAAACATTTTAAAGACTAAAATGTAAACATTTTAAAGATGCAGAGAAAAAAATATGCACAAAAATGCAAAAACATACAAAACCACCAGTATGATCATTTAACAGTTTTCTTGCTTTTTTTGTGTGCACTTCAAGGTCATATGATTTTGTTTATTGTTTTTTTTTTTTTNTTTTTTTTTTTTTGTTTGTTTGTTTTTTTTTTTACCATATTTGCCTTCAGGGCCAAGTCCCAGGGTCTGAGGTTCATAAGGCATTCTTCCATAGCCTTTAGAAAAGAAGGAAGAAACAAAGGTTCTTACATGAAGAACCGTAATCGGACAAAACTGGCCTTTTATGTGGACAGCAAGTGAAAATAGAGCCAGATATTTACCATATTTGCCTGCTGATTTTCCATCGGTGCCGGGACCAAGAAGTTGTCCACCATTGGGATTTTCGCCATAACCTGAGGAGAAATAGAAAACAAATCTTCACATCAAACCAGAAGATGTTCATTTAAATTCATCTGGAATGACTAGTGCATTGCAGAAAAAATTAGTATCCAAGGAAAACACACTTTTGTTCCATCATACTGACCATATTTTCCAGGCATTGGAGCACCAAGACCACCTGGAAATATATCAAGTTAGAGTAATTTACGATTAGATTTGCTTTCCCAGATTCTAACTATAAACACTAATGTTATGGTGCAGGAATTTGATAGGTCACATATTTATATGACTGCTCAAGACAAATTTTTATTCTCACCATATTTTGTAGATGATTTACCATTAACAGCAGGTCCATAGGGGCTTCCACCATATCCTGAATAGATTGAGACACTCAGTTTAGAAGCAGACTTAAAAAAAAAAAAAAANAAAAAAAAAAAAAAACGACACCTATTCGACGCATTTGGACAAATCTTTGGGCTATGCAGACACAAGCTTATAAAATGTGGATTATATACGGTCTAAATTAACATCTAGCAACAGCTACTGTACATGTACTGATGAAATAAGAAGCGTGCACATACCATAATTTCCTGCACCAGGTCCTGTACCGAGGGGGTTGCCACCAAACTGTAGACCCCCAATACCTGAATTACAGCAAAAGAACATTAGCACAAGCAAGGCAGTAAGAGAAAAATAAATAAATAAGTTAATGGTGAAGTAATAATATTACCAACAGGGACCCACCGTATTTGGCTTTAGATTTCTCTGGGCCCATTCCAAGGGTCTGACCACCAAAAGGCAAACCACCCATTCCTGCAACAGTGGAATAGTTTTCATTTTGATGAATTAGGTTGTAATGAATTCACTGAATCACATTTTAAAAAAAACACAAAAAAAAAAAAAAAAAANAAAAAAAAAAAAAAAAACACAAAAACAACAGATTCATTGTAATTCAGGTGTGATTGTACATAATTATTTCTATTTTTATGTACTATTCCCTTTGTGAGTTTGCAAACAAAGATTTGAATGAATTGAATGAATAAATGAAGTCATACACACCCCCGTACGTGCCGCCAAGTTTTCCATTAGATCCTAATCCAGCTGCCTGAGGCTCAAACTGAGTCGTTCCTGAGAACAAATGACTTTTTATCATCAACACTTCACACCTTGAGATATTCATTCTCAGGTTAAGCCCAAATCAAGGAAAAATCTGATTACT
The DNA here is from genome assembly GCA_014773175.1 of Lucifuga dentata. Classification (NCBI taxonomy): domain Eukaryota; kingdom Metazoa; phylum Chordata; class Actinopteri; order Ophidiiformes; family Bythitidae; genus Lucifuga; species Lucifuga dentata. The sequence continues at coordinate 332,374 of VXCM01001585.1, forward strand.
CAAGTACTGACAGACCAAAAATGAGATGGCATGACAATAAAATTAATAAGAAAGGAGGCATGCTTTAGATGTGGACAAATAGTCATGCCAGTATACCACTGAATCAAAGGAGTTGCATATTAGCAAAGGAGTCAGTAATGTAATTGGTATGTACTATATTGGGCTCAAACATGCAAAACGACCTATATGGTCCTTTAAATCCACTTTCATCTTGCAGAAAGCAAACAAATATGGCTGTGCATCAAAAGGATCAATAACAGTTTTACTCAAGGAACCTGTTGTCTGTGTCACTCTCTAGATTATAGTCTGTGTGGCTGTGAAACCTGTTTTCTCCTGGTTTTTTTTTTTTTTTTCATGTATAACAAAATTAATTCTAGTGCCTAAAATCATCACGTTCATACATGTCTGAACCATCATTTTATACTGTGATGGCATGGTCTTACCATCCAGTCCAGCAGGGACTAGTGGGGCTCCGTTGTAAGGCATCTGTCTGGCTCCATCTGTCAAACAAGCAGCAAGTGGCACAAGAATTGATTATTATCATTTCAAATCTTTGCTAACCTGAAGTGAATCAATCTTAAAATGCTATTTTTGAAAAATGATAGAAACTGTATGGCATCAATAATGAACAAATTTATCTGCATGTCAGGTTATCTCAGTCCACACTCATTTCATACTCGATTTGCCTTCAGTAGCAGGGACACCTTGGCCAAGATCTGTTAAAGAAGGCAGAGACATCAGCTTTTGCTGTCATTCACAGAGAAATAATGACATCTAAAAATGTTTTCTACTCATCTAGTCAATCTAAGAGGTCTATACGTGATGGTCCTTACTTGCATAGTCAGGTTGTACAGCAGCACCATAGCCATTTCCATAACCTGCACACACAAAAGTGAGCACAAATCATATCAGTCCATTAATTTACAGAAGATACACCCATGCCCTGAAAGATAATGCCATAATAATGTAAAATAATGCTGAATAGCATCTGTTAAGTCCGAGATTCATAGTAAACTATATCCACTTATGGACTCCTTACATCGCATTAACACAAACATAAGGGCCTACCTGATTTAGATTTGCCTGCTTCAGCCAGACCTGCATTACTCACAACACATTAGAACCGCTGCAGAGTAACGTTTGGTCCAAATTCAGCTTTTACAGCTCAAAAAGTTACTATTGGCTCAGACTAGCAGCAACAGGAATCTTTAGAGCTCACCCTTTGAAAGTGCATCACCATAGGAATTCCCATTTCCATATCCAGCTCCAAGGTGGGCACCTTGTCCATAACCTGAGACCATGCAGCAAGAATCATCATATTTCCACAAAGGATTGCTCCAAAATTATAATCACACAAAAATATAATCAAAATTACAGACTAAATACTTGTTTTGAAGGGCAACTGTGATCACTGTTACAATAATATTATGTCCTATGATCTTGTTGGCACTGAACTACTTTCAGATAAGACAGATTGTATAAAATATTTTGTTATACTACATTTATTATTTTATTATCTTGAACTTACTAATTTCCATTTAATAATAACTAATCTGCATGCATGCCTAAGGACACAAGTTGTGCATTTGGTCCTTTATTGTGCTCATGTGTCACAGTAAGATAAGATCTGTCTACATAAAGATCAGGACTAAAGAAATCATTTTAATGAGCACTCAGAAATGTGAAAGTAATAGAAAATGGAAGAATGAAAGAGCCATAAACTAAAAGGAAAAAAAGTGGAATTTCTCACTGGGTTGTTGAGGTTTCCCTGCATATGGATATCCAAAGCCTGTACAGATTAAAAACAAGGTAATGAGTTAGTAATTGGTTTTGAAAATTAAACATATGGAGTAACCTGGAAATTTTCTATGATATCAGCTGAATAAGCGTCAACTGTTTATGTTGAAAGTAAACGATACCTGCTCCATATCCATTGTTGGGTTCAGGAGCAGTGTAGCCTCCTGCCCCACCACCAAAACCTTTGGAAAGAAAACATATGGACATTGTAGAGGTGTTGTGGTTGACATGTTTCAGAAAACCAAATCTGCTTGGTCTCAGAGATAATCAATTTTGCATTAGAACACAACACCTTAACTTCAATAGTTTGACGACACAAAATATATATATAAAGGATAAAAACATTTGCTAAGTTTACATATTTTTTGCAAAAATAACTATACTTGCATTTTTAACATGCAACCACTTACCTGGTTTGGAAGCTTTGCCTGATCCTCCATTTGGAAATCCTCCTGCACCTGCACCATATCCTGACAAATTACAATATCACATGATGATGATGATGATGATGATGATGATGATTATTATACACAAATAAACAGAGTCAGTGAAGAATAAAGTTTTCACCATTGGGTTTAGCTCCAAATCCGTTTGGAATACCAGCTCCTGTGCCCAAACCTGGAATCACAAAAATAAAGCACATGAATTCATGAAAAGGACTGAAATTGATTAAATATTGCATATTTATGCTGTTATGTCACATTATGTTATATAAGTACCTTTGGTTTTAGGGCCAGCTCCTGCATAGTAACCTTTAATGACAATAGGAAAACAAAGCACTGTTAATTTTTCAGCTTTGGGTTTAAATCCTCTAAAGATTTTATTCCATCTCATAATGAATCAAATAGAACAATGTGGAAAAAGAAAAGTAATCAATAGCCGATTGCATGTAATGTAACTATAATAAGCAACCAAAACATGTATTGCTTACAACAACTAACCCAGTTCAGTTAGAATAAATTTTACATGCGTATAAAAATCATCAAACATTCAATAAATCATCAATATCAAAAAGCATCAAGATTAAAATCTGATCATGTCAGTTTACCAGGTCTTGGTATTTTCATCCATTGCCCGTTTGGTACTCCTGATGGTCCACAATCTAGAATATAAAAATGTATGACAATCATAATCAAAGAAACCAAACGAAGCAAACCACACTACATTTTGTGTTGGGTTCTGACAAAATATTGAAACCACCACGATGAGCCCAATATGTTTCTAACATTATTTTTAATTAATTCTCAGACATAAATGTGCTATCCAAGTCTCCTGGTAGGTTTAGCAATTGACAAGGTGTTTAAATTTTACTAACAAGCAAAGTCGTAGACAGATATCCTAGACAGATGACTATTAACTGTTATAAGAAAAGGGACAAACACTTACCAGGTCTGGCTGGTTTGGCTCCCTGTCCCTTGGAGATGGACGCTCCTCCTTCATTCTCTGAGGGTCATAAGAGCAGATTGACAGGTAAAGGGGCTTCAATATAAATGCCCCATCTTCTTCTTCCTACAAACCCATGATGTCATATTTTTTACTTTTCTTGCAAACAGAAAACTACAAAATCTTACATAACTGTATATGTCTTTAAAGTAAAGGCCCTGTACCCCCACACAGGTGCTTTGAGTTATTCTGGCTGGTTACATCTTTGTATGTTGAATGTGAGTCGGTGGAGCTAAGGTGGGAACATTAACATGCATACAGCTTCACCTTAATAGCTACAACAAACCAATCAGCAGAGTCAGAGAGATTGTGCACACCCACACAGTCCTGAGTAGAGGTCCAATTTGTGAAAACACTTGTGCGGGGCAGCCTTTAACATTTTAGAGATCATGACTTTATAATGGATAAAGGCATCAGGGATTAATTTAGGCTGTCTTAATAGAAATGAATTTAAGTTTCAATAATATTTTGCTTAAATAAGTTTGATATGGAATGTTTTATAGGGTTACTATGATTATATAACATTACAGTCAAAGTGACATATACCTGCACATTAAAGGGCTTGTTATAATCACCAAAAATGGATTTGGATATTCTTTCTATATTATCTGATATAACATGTTTATATACAGTACATGAACATGCAAATTATAAGTATGTCACTACTACACAATATAAAATTGGGATAACTCATGGAGTCTGTAATGCTGCAAACTATGGAGCTACTGGCGTGTTTTAGAAATCTCCCTAAAGAAGCATTGCACATGTGTCGATTTCTGGTACTTGCCTTGAGGAATGACTGGTTCCAGCTCTGATGCAGGTCCAGAAATTTCCATCTTTGGGCTTTTCCCCTGTGGAATCGCGGGTGCTTGTTCAGGTGTGGATTCGGGTGCAGGTTCAGGGATGCTGCCTTGAGGATCTGCTGGTGCTGGTTCTGGTGTCGCCTGTGAGACTAATGGTACCAGTTTGGAGTATTTTCCCTGAGGATTCAATGGTGCTGACTCAGCTGGTTTGTAGCTTTTTCCTTGTGGCACAGCTGCTGGCTGCTTTTGATATTTCTCTTGGGTCACCATAACGACGATACCTGTGGACTCAGCAGCAACAGGTGCTGCAGCTTGGGTTGGTGCTGGTGGCGGGGCGACACCCTTTGTGTTTGGGACGTCTGGCTGCTCTGGTGCTGCACTTGGTTGCTCAGGAGAGAGAACTTCACCTTTTAGACCTTTACCATTAGCAGCACCTGCAGTGTTTGTAGGCTTCCCATTTGGTATCATTCCGTTACCTGAGGACCAAACACATGCATGCTTTATGAAAACCAACCAGACTAAATCATTTAGGGCATAATTTAAAATGGAAAAAAGCTTCACACAGCCAAAACATGCTTCAAAGCAGCATTAATCATCATATCTGCTCTACATTTTCTACTTGGGGAGGAAAAAAAACAAAAAATGGTTGATTTATAAGTCTGAGCCTAGCACTGAAAGATTTCTTTCCAATTTCTGCAAATTAAAGATGGAGGAATTTTATCTGAGTTTCATAAAAGTCCTTCACTTGGCTCTTTGAAATAATTCTACACAGCTGATATGTGGCATCTTCATCTTAGGCCAAACAGGTTCCAGTAAAAGCCTTTTTTTAAGTATGAAAGAGGTGAAAGTTTGAAGGGACCAAATAGTGACTAGGGTGGGTGCTGAACTAGTTTAAAGATGATGATGATGGTGTGTGTTGGATACTTCTGGAACCTCTGGAACTATACTGAGCTAAAAAAAAAAATAAAATGCAGGAACCATTTGAGTTCTACAAAAATATTATGTTTATTTCTTTATGCATCATGCTCAGGATTTATAAATCAATCCTCATATAACAGATGTGTTAAGACAGAAATACAGTGAGCACAATCAATGTGTGTATACAGCAGCATTTACCAGCATTGAAGTTAGCAAGATGTCCATTAGGAACACCAGCAGGAACACCATATCCTGTGAACCATAAGAATTTTCAACAATTTTCACAAATCACAGAAGGATCATAGACAACATGAACACATGAACTGCTGTTTGATAAATAAAGAAAAATAAAGGGGAAACGTTACTTAAATGCAGTGACATGTATTGACTAAAACCATTTCATTAGCCGAGTTTGGTTCAGTCTGGATGCTGCAAACATCAAATATATTATCTTTTATATATCAAATCCTTACCATTGCCTGGTGTTTTAGCTCCTTGAGAGGGTGACACACCTCCAACACCTTTGGTAGTTTGAGCATTTGTTCCTTTGTTTGGAGTTCCATATCCTGCAAAGCAAAGGATGATGTCATGAATGTAAGAGGTTATATAGTCATAGATGGAATTTTTATAGTTCAGCAAATAAAAGCTCTTCCTGAAATTCATTCTGTGTATATGAATTTTAAGAGTTGATATCTGGGAGTTACCATTGGGTTTACTTCCATATCCACCAAGTACACCACCATTTCTAACTCCCTGACCTTGAGGCAAAATATAACAAGAAGAAAGATGGTAATAGAGACAAAACAATGTATTGAAAGCTATAAGCTACGCAGCAACATGACATCACCATTTGGTTTGGCTCCGTATCCTTTGGGAACACCACCAGCTCCAAAACCTCAGGGACAAACATCACAATACATAACTATATCATTACAATGAATGCTGGAACCAGAGGAATACTTTCTGTAACACTCGGAATAATATATAATCAGATTTAGTAATCATCACTTACCATTGGGTTTAGGTCCATATCCATTGAGAACAGGTCCCGTTCCATAACCTTGTGATCGAAGATATGAAGTATAGATTACAGAAAAGATCCACATTATATCCAAACAGGTCATATTTCGCACTTCCAGCTAAATTTTGTATGTTTACAGTCGTACCCGGTTGGGGATTGTTTGCACCTCCACTGGTATGTCCATAACCTATAACATTAATAAAAGGAATGATTTATTCCCCAGTAAATTTAATATCTGCTGGATCATAAATGGATTCAAAACAGCATTGAGAGTCTTACCATTGGGTTTGGCACCATAACCATTTGGAATACTGCCTTGCCCTGAAAATAATTAAATTATTAGTAATAAATCAGGAGTTATGCTGATACCTTCTTCTGCAGTTCTGTCACTGACATCTTAACCATAAATCCCTACTTTTGGCTTACTTAATGTTTATGAAAATGAGAATTATATAAATCATCAGACTGGCCCTGGATTGGCTTTGGGCCATCTTGAAGGACAAAAATACAAAATATACAACTATTCAAAAAGTGATTGCGACAAAATTCACCTGGTTTTGCTGGTTTGGCTGCTCCACCAGTGAAATATCCATAACCTGGGTAGTACCACAGACAAGAAGATGATTGATAACAAAAACAATAGCAATCTTAATAACAAAATAATAATAACAATATATGAATTGCATAGATACACACCATTGGGCCTGGCTCCGTTGCCATTAGGGGCTCTGGCTGCACCATAACCTTAAAATTTTAATGACATATTGTAGTTAATTTAGACATTTTCAACAGATATTCAATTAATTTTTTTCAAATAGATATTCAAAGTATACTTTCAAGCATTATATTACAATAAAGATTAAATAATAGGCTTACCATTGGGTTTTGCACCTTGTCCATTAGACCCACCAGCTGCAGGACCATAACCTGAAAATTTCAACAAGATCATCAAGAATCACTGTGAAGGTTGCAGCATTGTTAAATTGAGGCCATTTATAACATTAGCTGTAACATTAACAATTTACAATGTTATGCAAATTCTAACATTATTTATAAATTTATAAAATTAGTAATAAATTAATCCAGACATTATTTTTTCTCATCATGTATTAAAAAAAAAAAAAAAAAAAAANAAAAAAAAAAAAAAAAAAGAAACACCAAATATGGACATATGAGAATTTAAGCTGAAAGTGAGAATGTGGTCATTTTCTCACCTGCTCTTGGTCCCTTCATTCCTCCATTTCCATTCTGAACTCCCAAACCAAAGCCAGGCCTTGCATAACCACCATTGTAAGCTGATAAGTATATAATGGACACATTTATACCCACAGTATATACTTATAAATAGTTTTTGATTTATTTACCAAAAGTGCTGTAGCGATGGTGACTGTAAGGACTGATCTGTGCTGCTCACCTCCCATGGATTGAGCTCTGTGACCATTATAACCATATGCTGGAAAAACAATAAAGACATTGTTGTCAGTCAAGGTCATCATAATACTGTAAATAAAATTAGCTGTGATTCACCTTTCCCTTGGTTCCTTGCAAGCTGAGGTGCTCCCAGACCTCCAGAGATTCCCATTCCTACTCCTGGTCCTTAAATCACAGCAGTACAGGTATATACTGTAAATATTGCATAAAAATGGAATATTACAATTTCCTGGACGAGAAGGTGGCAGAAGATTAGTTACCTGCCCCATAAGGAGGTTGGCCATATCTTTTCATAGGCTGACTTCCTGCACCTGCCTGACCTTGTGTTAAATACAGAAATAAACTCAGGTTACAGAACAAATGCATAAATGTGTCTTATCATGCTGCAGATTTCCACCTAAACATTTCTCACCATTTGGCTTTCCCCTGTTACCGTTGGATGGTCCAGATGTGGCACCTTGACCTAAATGACATAAAACAATTCCTTATTTCCAAAGATCTAATATCTATATGAAATTGTCTCAATTAAATTTGTTTAAAAGTTCTGCTTTTGCAGACGTTACCATTGCCTTTAACTCCATTTCCATTGGGCACACCAGATGTTGCAACGTAACCTAACAAACAGGAATTTAACTTCATTATGTGTAAAACTAGTTCCTATCTTTTCAAATCTTCTTGTATCATTACACATGCACATAAAATGTTATTGGATCATCATATTATACAGTTATTCTCTCCCTACTCTCTCTGTATGTATGTCTAGTATGTATTTATGAGTGTAGAGTTTCATTATAAAACAGCCATCAAAATACACAACCGGTCAATAAACATAAGCATTTAATAATGATGCTATAGGAATCATAACATACTGTTGCCTTTTATGAGTCCATTAAGTCCAGCAGCAGCACCATTACCTGCAAACAGATAAAACATCCCATTATAATCTTTCATAATGTTAAAAAGCACAACACGTGCATGTCACTGAATAGCCCGTTTGTTTTATGTGTGGGAGATTCTCAATTATTAAAATACACACATTCATCATCATTTATCACTCAAGCATGTTTACAAATGTATTATTAGTTTTCCAAGGAAGAAAAGACACAAAAAAATCATTTAAAGGAATAAAATGTTGAATTATATGTTTTTTATTTTCTACCAAATATGTCATAAAAATGCATCACATGAAGACATAACTTATTTAGTTGACTAATCTGTCTGTTGTTTGATAAAAAAAAATAATTTATTATAGCTTTACACTGATTTTCCAGCTACAGTTTCACAAATCATTGTAAAATAACTGCTGGAGAGAGTTTGTGGCTCCTGGTGAAATTGACTTTAAAACATCATTTTTGACTCTCGTCACCTATAGTTGGCATTTGTCACTATGGTGAACATTTTTAGGAGGTTTATCGATTAATCAGAAAAGTAATAGATATTCTACAATGAAAGACATTTATTGTTAGCTGTGTCCATAAATGGAGATTTAAGACCTGGGCCATATTGGAATATAAAGCAAAGAAATGAAACTGCAGTAGTTCTAAAAATCATTAATAATCTCGAACCATTAGGTTTCGCTCCATTCACACCAACGACACCAGCTGCAGCTCCAGGACCTAGAAAATATGAAATTACATGTTGATTTCTTTGTGTAATTTTTGGGAAATGCATATATGCTGTAGAATGTCATATTTGCTGTCCATTTGTCTTTTACAGGGTCATAACAACATAAATGAAGTTAATTTTATGACAATATGAAACACTGTGTATGTGTGTATTGGATAAATGGATGTAAACCACTAACCTACCATTCAAACGGCCATTATTTCCATTTCCAGCAGCAGGAGTTCCATAACCTAAATATTACACTAACGTTATTACTGTCTGTGTGAGGTTAGATGATGCATCATCTCAGCATCTAGCAATAAATAACCCTGTTTTTAGGCTCAAAATTCTCATGACCCCTGAAATCCATTTAAAGTTTATGAATAAATGTTTGGCTGGTAGGTAGCACAAGATCTCCCAAACAGACACTTAAAGGACCATACCGTTCATTTTACATCTTTGAGCCTAATATATTCAATTTTTATACATGTAACGTTCCTGACAATCATTTCCTAAACCATACTACTGGAACAGTGAATTTTTTTTCCTACCTTCCAGATCCATTGGTTTCAATTCATTCTGGTACACTATTAAAATCAACATGTTGATACTTGAAACGTTCTTGGGATAGGTAATCCATCATCGCGAACAAGATGTGTATTTGGGTTTTTTATGTAATTTTAGCATTTAAAGAATAAATATAGAATAAAGAGCGCTGAGTGATCTGAAAATGCTATGAAAATTGCATATATTAGGCTCAAACATGCAAAATGTCTGGTACGGTCCTATAAGACGTATCCATCTAATGAATGTAAGTGCAGTATTCATCTCTTAGTTGTGTTTTAGGATCAAATAGGCATAAAATTCTATAGGCCCAGAATTGTAGTGTGATCCTGTCTGCATTAAACCATCCCACAATCCATAAAACTGAACTGATGTAGCAAATACATCCACCAAATCACTGCCTTTGGTGTCTTGTCCACTTTCATGGCCAGGCCACAATGGTCGCAATAGAAATGTAAGTAAAATTTGAATAGTCTTATGATTTAGTGCATGTGTGTTTGTGTGTGTGTGTCTGTCATACCATTGCCTTTCATTCCTTGTCTGTTAGTTGGGCCAGCCTGAGCACCATAACCTGCAACATAAATATCATTTACAATTTGAAGTCTTATGTTCAGTGTGTGTGTGTGTGTGTGTGTGCATGCTACGTGTCACTTTGTCATACCATTGCCTTTTATTCTTTGTCCATTAGTTGGGCCAGCTTGAACACCATAACCTGCAACAGAAATGTAAGTAAAATTTGAAGTCTTATTTCGGAGTGTGTGTGTGTATCTGAGTGTGTGTGTGTGGTTGTGTTGTATGTTAGTTTATCATACCATTGCCTTTTATTCCTTGTCCATTGGTTGAGCCAGCTTGAGCACCTGCAACATAAATGTAAGTAAAATTTCAATAGACATAAGATTCAGCATTTATGTGTATCTGAGTGTCTGTGTGTGTGTGCGTGCATGCGTGCGTGCGTGCGTGCGTGCTGTGTGTCACTTTATCATACCGTTGCCTTTTATTCCTTGACCATTAGTTGGACCAGCCTGAGCACCATAACCTGCAACAGAAATGTAAGTAAAATTTTAAGTCTTATGTTCAATATGTGTATGTGCATGTGTGTGTCAGTGTGTGTATCTGAGTGTGTGTGGTTGTGTTGTATGTCAGTTTATCATACCGTTGCTTTTTATTCCTTGCCCATTGGATGGGCCAGCCTGAGCACCATAACCTGCAACAGAAATGTAAGTGACATTTCAATAGTCTTAAAGTTTAGCGTGCGTGCGTGTATGTGTGTGTGTTGTATGTGTTAGTGTATCATACCATTGCCTTTTATTCCTTGTCCGTTAGTGGGGCCAGCCTGAGCACCATAACCTGCAACAGAAATGTAATTAAAATTTAAAATCTTATGTTCAATGTGTGTGTGCATGTGTGTGTCAGTGTGTGTATCTGAATGTGTGTGGTTGTGTTGTATGTCACTTCATCATACCGTTGCCTTTTATTCCTTGCCCATTGGTTGGGCCAGCCTGAGCACCATAACCTGCAACAGAAATATAAGTACAATTTGAATAGTCTTCTGGTTCAGCATGTGTGTGTGTGTATCTGAGTGAGTGAGCAAGTGAGCGAGCGAGCAAGCGTGCGTGCGTGCATACATGTGTGTGTATTTATCATACCATTGCCCTTCATCCCCTGTCCATTGGTTGGGCCAGCCTGAGCACCATAACCTGCAACAGAAATCCATGTAATTCCCACTTTGTGTAAAGTGTGTATATGTGTGTAATGATTTGTGTTTGTGAGAGATGTTGAGTGTTTATACACTCAATGAAGTATTAAATGACTGCATTTAACACAGCAAATAGTGATTAGCTGCATTTTCATTTTTTCAGCTGTGAAGGCAACCATGTTTGTAATATGCTGTATTTACCATTAGCTTTAGCTCTGCCTCCACTGGGTAAAACTGGACTTCCTCCTAGAGAAGAAACTAAGAATACATATAGAAGATAATTAAATGTGAAACATTGATGCTGACATGGAATTAATACACCGAGCAAAAGCTTGCAGCACCATCACCGTCACTCAGGGTCACAAACACAACTTTTTCTAAATGATACAAAAGAACTGTTTTTTTTTTGTTTGTTTGTATTTTTGTTTTTTCGACATGTTGATAATGAAAAGGTGGACAAAATAAAATAAACTCCATGTTCAACTTTTGTTTGACTGTGGTCATTTTGTTGTATCATATTCATTTCAAGATGCAGTATGGTGAGACGTTCAATTTTTCAAGAAGATAAATTCTTACTTTGTTCAGTTGTAGCTCAATATTCATTTTCATTTTCACCATTATTAGCTTTGCAAAGCCAGACTACATCACACGAGCTCAGTTAAGTCTACAAAGCATCCAATGAGAATCAACTGAATACATGCTGGACCAACCAGCTAACTATTGAGATGCTCTACATATGACACTTGTCATCTTTTAAAACCTCTAAACCTTGTAAAGAACTCTTAAAACTAGCTGTTAGATATGTGTGATGATTCTGCAACTGTCTGGCCAATTTTGACTTATTTAGTCTTTTTAGGAATTGATTTTTGTGAATAGTTTAGGACTGAGCGGAGGAAGAAACTGACCCATGTTGGAGAACCAACCTTGAGGTTTGCCACCTTGCCCATTTGACACACCAGCTGCAGCACCGAAGCCTTAAAACAAGATGGAAGAGCACAGTCGAGAGATCCTGAATATTTATTGTACTCTTCAACCGATGTTTCAACAGACTGTTAATCTATAGTTTTGCTAAATTAAGAGTTTATGCTGGTACAAAGTAATTTTACCTTTCGTACCTCCTCTATTGGGCACACCAACTGCTGCACCGTAGCCTTAAAAAAACAAGATGGAACAGCATCGTCAAAAGATCCTGTTGATTTATTGTATTCTTCAATCAATCGAATTGGTGTAATGCCCATTAGATATAGTGTTGCTGAGTTTATAATGGTACAAATGGTTTTACCTTTTGTATTTCCTCCATTGGCTGGACCGGCTGCAGCACCATAGCCTTAAACATGAGACAGAGGAACATAGTCAAGAGATCAAACACATGAATGGTGTTCTTTAATACCATTTCCACAGAGTTTCCACTGGGTGAATTTACCTTTTGTATTTCCTCCATTGGTCACACCAGCTGCAGCACCGTAACCTTACATAGATCAAATATATGGTGAGAAAACAACATATATATGTATGAGAATTAAATATAATTAAATATGATAAAATGAAATATGGAATGAATATAGAAACAGATTTACCATTAGATTTGGCTCCATTTACACCTGAAACACCAACTGCTGGCCCATAGCCTATAAGTGTAACATTAGCAAATAGAAAAATCATTTCAGTTTGTCTTCTACATTTATTTTCATGTTAATATTCTCTTATCACTGACCTAATCCTTTTGTGGGGTAACCTCCATATCCATTCTGCATGCCCAATGCCTGACCCACACCTTGAAAAAAAAACCATATATATATATATATAGAGAGAGAGAGAGAGAGAGAGAGCATAATACCAAGAGGAATTCCTATTCCTGGTTAGAGGAAGTTTTTAGGATCAGTAATTTACCTTTTGCTGGCATCAGCATTCTTCCTACACCTCCTCCATTTTGGGGTTTCATGCCTGAAATGTAAGCCATGCCACAAAAACTTTAGAAGCGAGGGAGAAAAATACACTAATGCAACATTTTATGCGTTTCATAAAAAAAAAAAAAANAAAAAAAAAAAAAAGAGTGTACCATTGAGTTGTGGTCCTTGTCCATTGGATACACCAGATGCAGCACCATAACCTTAAACACAACAAATGTATGGTATTTATGTTTATGCTCAATCACTAAAATACCACCGGAGCACTAGTAAAGAGTAATTTGACATTAAAATAATCAAGTCAAGATTACTAAATATTAGCAATCTTAATCTGAATGGACCATTAAAAAAAACTTTTAGACAGCAAACAGCTGCACAGGAGCAATTTGATAAATCATTTTCATGTTTTGTTTTTTTTTTCATCAAAATCAGATTTGAATAAGGATTATCTGTTATATTTTATCAAAGCATTCTCCCAGTGAGTCAGTACTTTGATGAACATTTTTGGGGGAAGCACCAGGCCCAGTCACTACAGACCTCAATGGAGTGACTGTGTACAAGCAGCAAAGCCATTCTCTTCTCACAGTGGGATGTCAAATTTAGACGGCTGCTGCCACCAAAGTCAAGCAGCCTTTGATTTCACAAACGGGGACCACTGCTAAAAGGAAAAGAGAATATATCGCCGTTTCACATCATCACAAGAAAACTTGGTCGAGGGCCAAATACACTTAAGAGGTATACAGTGAGCGTTGCTAAGATTTTCCCTGGTTTCAACTTAACATGATCATTTGAAATTTTACAAACAAACGCGACATCTGCGGGACATTTGTCTCATCTCGTCTTCATTCAGAACTCAGAGCAGGTTCGACTGTTTCACCACCACACAGCATCAGGAAGGCTTCTAAGTCATTTAAGCACATTCTGGAAATCTTGCAAAGCCATAGATATGTGACAATAATCCCAAAATGTGTTCAAGTGCATGGTGTGTGTGTACAGTTTGTTTTAAAAGGGTTTAGAGAATTTTTGTCATTTCTCTTATTGAGTTTAGCTAAAAGATGATTAAAATACCTTAATTTTGTAGTCTGGATTTCAAGTAGAGTAAACCCTGTTTGATTTAAAATCAATCAAACAATTATGGTGGGATCCAACCATCAACAACTGAGACAAAATACAATATTTTACTCATGCAACTCATGCACAGGTTTGCTGTATTTGAAATACAGACTAAGAGTGTTTTAATTAATAACTGAACCAATCCATGGTTCAGTTATTGATTGATGCACCTCAGTGCTCAAGTAATAAAATACCAATTTCACATCTCACCACATTGTCATAAAATTAATTCTACTTTCTAGTTTTAGTTGGAAAAAAATCCAATAAGTCACTTTCAGGTTTCAGTAATCTGTATATTTCCTCTATTTTATCCATAATTCCCTTTGGCAGAATAAAACATTTCTATCAAAAGAAGTGTAAAAAAAAAATTGTGAAGTTTGTAGCTCACATGGAACATATTTCCTTATCATGGATTGATGCCAGTGATATTTGAATAGAAAATGTTAAAGGGGGTAACAGTAAGACTTTAATTACAGATTTCAGTGGATGAAACTGGGGGTGATGAGGAATTGTTAAACAGGAAGTAGCTTCTAATGGACACTGCATCATATGATGCTCGTGTACTGTCAGCTCAGAAATCAACATGACCACAATGAAATTCTGCACAGATTATATAGGATGCACACACCCAAAATGTTTGACTGGAAGGTTTCATAGAATAATTTCTCTTAACTTTCAAGTGTGCGACCTCCTCTTATTTGCATTTATTCTCACATACCAAATCACATCCTGTCTTTTTTAAAGGAAGATAATTATGTTGAATTGATATTACTGATTCATGGCCCTTGCAGACATAAATGTAAACTCAATATAAATCAACAAGACATTATTTTAGATATGACTGACTGAGCAGCGGCCTTCTTACGTCACGTTACTCACCCCCTGTGTGCGCTGCCTGCACCAGCCAAAGGATCATGGCACCCTGAAGAAGACGTCCTCCCAACATTGAGGCCTGAAGGAGAAGCCCAAAATGTTTGAGACACAGCAGGAGAATCAGAGGGTGAAGAAGCAGATGATGTGGAGTGGGCACACACCCCATTTGTGAGGGTCTAATATACATTTTTGTCCAAGGAGCCCCTCCTCTCAGTACCTCTGCTTTGTAGATGCTCCTGTTCTCCTCCCTCTTGTTAAGACAGACACCCACAGTGTAAACACACTAACTGAATAATTGGGCACTTCAAGCACATTAACACTTAAGAGAGAGGGGGGAGCAAAGAGAGGGAGCTCACCGGATTGGACATTGACTGATGGATGGAGATTAGAATAAACGAAGAAAGTTGTCAACATAGAATTCTTTAGGACCAAATTGTTGTTTAGCACAGATTTGTGATGACGGCATAGATTCAATTGTCGTAACTCAAAAAATGGCTCTGACCACCCATCCCACATTCTCCAAATCTGCCATAAAGCTGCTGCGGTATCATGCAGTTTTTTGACTCTTCATCACGTCATGCAATATTGCAAAACAGAAAGAAACAGGAAACAAGGTGCCATTTAAAGAATATAAATTGACTTTATAATGAAGTTCAATATATGGTGTAATGGATGCAAAAATGACTAAGAATATAAACACATTAAGACAGATTTGAGCAACTAAAAACGAAATGTCAACAGAAATATCACTAAAACACATGACCGAAAAATTTTTCCTAATTAAAAAAACAACAAAAGTCCAGATTGTGCATTTAATGCAATATTTGATATTAATTAGGATATTAACAACACCTTTTACAAGCAAATAGTAACTTAGAACATTAATCTTCACTTTGGTCAGATGTTTAACCTTCATCCTAAATCAGTCGTTCGATAGAAGCCAATTTAATAAGCGACAAGATGGAAAATGGTGAACTTCACCTCTCCTCTTCCTCCACCCAGTCTTCATGCTCGCAGCTTATATGCACAGTCAGTGGGTAAGAGCGGCCCCTTGTATATTTAAAGGAAAAAAGGGGGCAAAAAGAAAAAAGATATCTCACCTTTAACATAGATTCCTCACTTAAAGTCCAAATCCTCTTCTTATGGGGTCAAGGAGAGGTTAACATCTCACCTCTTCACCCATCCAGACCTCTCACACACTTGGCTCCCAGCACAATCTGTCCACATCTGCTGCCTTGAGCAAACCAGCTGTTTTAAGTTAACAAAGTCTTAGTTAACACATACAGTAGACTTAGACTAATACTTTGACAAATAGCACCCAGAAGAAACATTAGACTAACTCTAATTCTATATTACTGTAAAGAGAACATGTACGCATCAACATTAGGTTTTAAATTACAGCATGTGAAACCAAGTCTCTTTTAAAGGTGCGGTGAAAAAGCCTACATAGGTTTCCTTGCAGTTTTACTTTGAATTTGATTTTTTACAGAATGCAGTGTTGTCTGCAGGCCTATGTAGAATGATCTCCTTTTCCTGGAGTTGCACAGATATCTTCTCCGCTCTGGCATCCATTACCTCATGTAATAATCTATACAATGAACGCAATAGGATCTTCTCACCTTGAAGTCTAAAGAGATTCTTCTATAATTACAGTATAATAAAGAACTGTAGANTAGGATCTTCTCACCTTGAAGTCTAAAGAGATTCTTCTATAATTACAGTATAATAAAGAACTGTAGAAGTATTTTCATTCTTGCCATAGCTGGATATGTTGCTTTTGAAATTAAATAGCCCATGATACAATTTAAGAGCTTANCATTCTTGCCATAGCTGGATATGTTGCTTTTGAAATTAAATAGCCCATGATACAATTTAAGAGCTTACAGCAAATTGTTATGTCTTTGGTTTTTGCTTATCACAATCTGTGTAACCAGCTCAAGTACCAAAATAATACAGATGAGAAACTGAAAGTGACAAATTAGCAGCAATATAAAGAAGCTGGATTTGTGGCATTCTTCTGGTTGCAGCATGATTTCCAAAAGGGGATGTGGTGGTCGAGCTGAGGGTGGGGTTTGGGACAGGATGTTAGTGTATCGCTCTGTGTACCATACTAAAACTTCTGCTCCAGACCACAGTGCAACCACTGTTAAACAAGCATTCTCTGACTCTGCATACCCGTGTCTGCAATGTGTATTTGTACCCAGAGGTGCACAGCTGTGTGAAGCAGGCTCAGCCAGCTGCTGCTTGCTTTGAAAACGCAGCTTCATTTAACAAAGCGCTTTCAATCTGCTACAGAGCCAAACAGATGGCAAAAATCTCTTCAGATTTGCTTTTTGTCTTTTATGGTTGAGAATCAGCATTAGTACATTAGTGAGTACTTCAGCAGATTTTTAAGTAACAAATTTCTAAACAATATTGCTGGATAGTATGAGAATAGGCATATTCAGTGATGTATTTTAGTATCGGGGGTCCTGAGGTAAATAGTGCCAAAAAATACAGATGTAGACGTAGCAGAGGGTTCAATAAACACAAAGTAGCAAGAGGAAGCCACAATTACAGGTCTCAACACCACATTATGATTACATGGACCAGTACTAGACTTTTGTATTCACATTAAGCTAAAGCAATATATGAAATGTTTATTTTTTAAAGTCCAGTTTCAATCTAGTGTATGTTTTTATATATATTTGAATGGATATGGATGAATATTTAAATGGTGCTCTGCAAAAGATGTTATAAAGTGTGGTATTAGTTCTGGTGAGCAGTGAAACTGTGCACATAGCACAGGTGAAGTATAACCACCATTCACATTCAAGTAAATCACATTTCTTTCCATGTCTTAAGTCACTTTGCGTCCTAAAACAGTTTCTTCCTTTAGGAATGTCGCACCTGGTGGAATGTTGCAACTGGTGGTGTTTCAGGACAGAACGGGCTTCTAATTAGTCTGATGGAAATAAACTCCCTTCAGCAAAAACGCAGGAAAGCTGGACCACAGATTTATCTGCTTGTGATATTTACTGTACACTGCTGTGAACCTGGATTTTATTTATGTATATTTGTCTTTTATGTAATTTAACATCTAGAAACAAAGTTGAGATGCGCAACTGAAAAGACTTTGAGGACTTCAGCAAAGCAAAAACAGTGACAGTTTATGCAGTTTTAAGCACCCATAATGAACCTACACCCATAGGATTTTTAATGTCTATTCCACAGATAATGGCCTGTCATGACCTGTGCAGATTTTTTGTATCTGGACTGCTCTGCTGCACCAAAACTGACTCAAACAACTGGTTTAAGTTCAGTTGAGTAAAAACTGATAACTGACTTTATGGAACATAAGAAGAACATGTTCAGAAAACCTCTAATATTGCTAAATTTTCTGCAAACTACATAAAACTTTTTTTTTTTTTAAAGATTTTTTTTATTTATGTTGCAAGTGCTCTACAAGGGTNATAAAACTTTTTTTTTTTTTAAAGATTTTTTTTATTTATGTTGCAAGTGCTCTACAAGGGTGCAATACAAATTATTCCTGTTTCCAAACGAAAAGAATAAATAAAAATGTCTTTACAACAGAAACATCTAAGATGAAAAACACATCAAATACATCATATTTTGTACCACTATGTACACACAATGCATGCAGTTTGCACAAAACCCAAAAACTGCATTGCTTCTATTGATGCGTCGCAGCAAAATGTCTTAATTGGTTCTGATGAATATGTAAGTTCAGCTATACAAGCATAAATTACTATACAATCCTCAGCTCCGTCACCAATAACTGATCCAACACATTTCACAAACAATAACAATATAGAAATGAGTGGTTGATAGAAATCAGAGAAGAAACTCATGAAACTTCAACACTTGCTTTTTAAGAATAAAAAAAGTCAGATTTGTTATTTCAGAATGAACTTTCATTGGCGTAGCCTACTGGAGACCAAAGGGAGGAAAGTAAAAAGCTCAAATACAGGAAATAAAAGGGAAACAGCTTTGGCAGTGCAAAAAATGTGAGGGGGTGAGGAGGGAGGGGGGCAAAAAAGCAATAAGAATTCATAGTACATATGCCATAATGAACACTGAGGAGTTTTTTTTTTTCCCAGTGCTGCACTTCTTCTCTAGTGACACCACAACCTGGTCATTAGCTGAATGTCTCTTTACATATTGTCCAAATTATGGAAGAGCCAGAAATCCAGTTGCTGACCTAAACAATCACAAAAGTAATATTTGGGGTCTTCCACATAAATATTCTCTTTGAATGCAACNGCTGACCTAAACAATCACAAAAGTAATATTTGGGGTCTTCCACATAAATATTCTCTTTGAATGCAACATCAAAATGGCTTCCAATATGAAATCTAAATAGGACTTACTCCATGTTGCTTTTCAGCTGATGGACTGTGCGCTTGTCCAGGTAACGGCAAAAGAGAGTGAGCAGGTTAGAGGGCAGGAGCAGCGGCTCCACCAACGAACACTGGGATAGCTGTCCCGCCACCTGGAATATTGTGTCCGTCCTGGAGGAGAATGGTTGCGTTCATTTGAAAACATAAAATTGATCAGTTCTTTTATGGAATATTAGATGAAAGAAGTCCCACCAGGTCTCAAAGTCACCGATGCTAGGCTCCAGAGGAACACCTGAGGAAAGCAGCTTCTCTCCTTGGGACAGGAGGGCATACAGTAAAGATAGTCCAAACTAAAAGGAGTGAAAATCTCAAACTTAGTACAACTAACAGTTTTTCACCAGTTAGTGCCTTTGCCAAACCAGCACAATTTCACCTTAGCAAGCTGCATGCTGAACAAAAAAAAAAAAGCAAGAAATAAAAAAGCATAGTGATAGAAAGTACTGACCTTGTTCTCACATGCTTGTGTGAGGCACTCATATGTCGTTAGAGACTCAGATGACGTGAAATCTTTGAGGGCTCGAATGAGTTGACTAAAGGTCAGGCCTCCAATCACATTTCGAAGAGGCATGTAAAGCACTGGAAGGGCCTGAAAGGTGGATGATACTCAGACTGACTCTGGTAGTTCTAGACACTCAGCAGATTCATTAATTTTCTTTTATTGCACCTAGAAACAACTATTATGGCCTACCTCATCTGTGTCTCGACTCATCAGGGTGGGTAAATTAGAGGTCACAACAAGCAGGATATTGAGGGCAGAATCACGATTCAGGAATGGGAGAAGCCGAGCGAGTAGCTTTTTGCCTTTTGAGACCAGAAGAAAAGGAAGAAACTCCCGACCCGAATCTCTACAGAAAAACAAATGAGAAAACTCATTGCTAAAATTTCTGTTATCAGTCAAAACAGCTGGTATACTTATAAATCAAACAGAAAATAAAATTGTCCAAAGTGGGTTAAAACATTTTCTCATTTCTTGCAAGGGGCAGCTCGAAACTTGATAATGTGAAGAACTCACAGGGGATCGTGGTGTTTCAGCTGTGAGTAGATGTACTCCAATTTCCTCTGGTTCTTTTCCACCAACTTCCGTTCTTCTGCCTCAGCCAAGACGGTGCTTTTCATCCTGTCCGTCTCCTCCACCTCCAACAGAACTATGAACAACTGCAAGACAGGACAGGTGTTGCTGCGTGTTGGAGGATGGGTTGAAAAAAAAAAAAGGAATCTCACTGAATAATAACAAGCACCCTGCACCTTTTCAATTTTGCTTAGGACCTCTAATCGCTGTTGTCTGGTGTCTTTTTGTTCCTGTAAGGTAGAAACAGCAGAGTTGTAATCAGGCTAGGCAAAGCTTAATATTTTTAAGATGCCACAGGTTTACTCAATCTAATAATTTCACCTCAACTGGACCCTGAGCTTGGACTGCGTGAACTGCACTTATAGCACGACGAGGTGAGTAACATGTCGACACAGCAACTTGGCCCAAAGAGCCTTCAATATGCACCACTGGAAGAGCAAAGCACCGTTAAAACTGTAGAAAAACTCCTTAGCCTGGACACAAATAATGACTTCTAATTGCAATGAAAAGGTAACTAAAGAAAAACCTGGTGTGTAAGAATCCGTTTTTGTGATGTAAGGCGTTGTGAGCTTGGGCGGCTCCCGTTTGCTCCTGACGCCCAGCTCTTCTTCAGCCAGCTTGGCTTCTATTCGCCGGTAGTACTCCTGCCGTGTAATGTAATGACAGCAAAGGTTAAGCGTGCCATGCCTTCCAATGCTCATAGATTTAATTGTGCAGTGGTGTTTAGCCCACAAAAAGGCAATGAATAATTAAGACATTAGGACTAGAGTCTGGCTTCAGTCCCACCTGGTAATAGTAGTCCTCTAGGTATGGATTTTCACTTTGCAGCTGGATCATCTGTAGCTTGGTGATCCACTCCTTCTCCTTGGCTGTCATGACATCACAGTAGGGATCCCAGGTCTCTGATTTTCTTAAAAAAAAAAAAAAAAAAAAAGTAATATTTTGCATTAAATAAACCTATTTCTATCTTATAATTCATTTAAAAAGGAAAAATAAACTGAACGTCTTTACATTATTTCAGACTGACCTTTGGAATATACGTTGTTTTTGAGTAAGTAGTCGTTTGTGCTGTGGGTGAAGCTGTGTGACTGGACCAGGATACCTGTGGTTACAGACAGAGGCAGACTTGAAACGCAAAATCACCATAATGTCCCAAGATGCATTCAAGCTTTGATGAAAGTTTGCATGATATTATATGTGCTCTCTTATCTGTACAAATAGTCAAAGTGTTAAGGTGCTTATCTAGCCTAGTCAATGAACCCCAAGAAGCAAATTTTATAGTTAATTTTTATCTTGTGATCTGAAGTTTAAAAACTTGAGATCCCACATTGTATCAGAAAAGTTGGAATAATTTGTGTGAATTTGCTTGACGCATAAAATTACAAATTTATTTATTGGAAAACATTAAGCATTTTAAACTAGCTTAGACAACATGCAGTTATGATTAATAAGTGATTTCAATGAAGTTTCCTCATCAAATGTTCTACTGGCAGTTTAAAGTTGATGTGCAAACATCTGAGATTTTTGATAAATTTCAACATGTGAAACACATCCGCAGATACTTAACAGATTAACCAGGTTAGTTATGTTCAGACTTCGACCAGCAATCCATGTTGATGATAAAGAATAGAGCTTTCTTTTATCTTCAGATGGTACAATCAAACAATAACTACCGTTTAGAATTTTATGAATGAGGTTGACGGAGACAGCTTTATATACTTATGAGGGATGGACACTGCCAAGTCATGAATACTTGATACTCAGACTGCTAACAAATATTTCAGACCACAAAGCAAACATTTCTGACAGACATGTGTGAAATCACACACCTGAAAGGCTTCACTGGATTAACTGAGGGGCTGTAAAAGGGGGACGGCCTTGGTGAGTTGGCACCGAAGCGAAGTTGCATCATCTTGGGAGTCAGAGACTGAGGGGTGGAGGGATGAGGCCGATTCAAAGGAAACATAAAGGCCCCCATCTGATTCAGCACAAAGTAACTCAGCGAGTCAGGAAAAACATTTCATTCAAGTCTCTCAATATACATTTGCTATCTGTATTACCATAACTAATAAAGAAAGGTGTGATTTATTACAGAAAAAAACCTGATTGTAATGCTGCCGTGGGGTTAATGGTTGACGTGAGAAGACGGGCGATCCTGGTATCATGTACATCTGTAACAGAAACGTAAAAGTAAAACGGGAGGCCACACCAGATATGCATATTAAATATTTATATCAACTAAGAAAATGAGTTCTCCACCTGAGAGGGGACCCTTTGGTTATAGGGTCTTCTAGAGTATGGTCCTCTGGGTGGTGCCCCTCTCCTGCCTCTGAAGGAAGAGACAGGATAGGGCAGGTCCAGGAAGTTGGAGGTCACATAATGACCTCTGCTGCTGTGCCCATCAATCACACACACTATAGCGCTGTCCTACAAAAACAGCATAAAATCAGACAAATATTTGAGTGACTCACTGACATGCAGATAAAAATACATTTTTAATGGGCTTAACCTGAAGTATTGATCCAGAGATTCTCCTGGTCTTTCTGTAAGATGGTTCAACCCACTACAGAAAATGGAAAGGTGGAACAGAGTGAGGACGTGAACAACAGCAGGACTAACAAAATAAAAGTCCATCCAAATGGACACTTACGTCATGTTCAAAGGTTTCCCAGGACATGGCATTTCCACAGTCCACTATGGCACTGTCAAGACCCTTAAAACACACACACACAAAACTGCACCATAAAAACACAGCTGAGATGAACTGTACACTCTCACTTTTCACACAGTAATTAAAAGAGAACCACCTTGAGGCTCGGTCCCCCCTCCACGATCCTCATCACAGCTGGGTCTTCAAACATCTGGCCCCTGTCCAGCCCTCTCCTTGGTCCCCTCCCTCTGCTACGCTGCCCTGGAGGGGCCCTGGGCAAATACTGAGGCCTCTGTCTTGGAAGGGAAGGGGGGCAGTGGGGGGCTGGTGGTTTGGGGTCTGGTGGTGGTGGTGTGGGTGGTGGAGGCTCTCTAAACTGGAGGAGAGTTGGCTCCTCTGCTGTCCCATGTGCATCCAGATCTAAACACATTTTTGAAGCACAGGGCTGTCTGTTACTGAGTGTTCACAAAGCAAATTTAAGTGTTAATGAACCTGAAAGGCAAAACTGGAACTTGAAGGATTAGACTGCAGGTTCTGCATATAAAATCTTTCAGTTAAAATATGCTCTTATCATTCTCTCTAGCTGTTTCATCAGAATCGTAGGTTTCGTGAACATTAAAGGACCATACTGACTATTTTACATGTTTGAGCCTAATGTATTCAATTTTCATAATAGTTATTTCCCAAAGCATACTACTGGAACTGTGAATTAAAAATTTTTTTCCTACCTTCCAGACTGCCATTGGTTTCAGTTCATTCTGGTACGCTATTAAAATCAACTTGTTGATACTTGAAATGTTCTTGAGATAGGTAATCCATCATCTCGAACAAGATGTATTTTCAGGGCTTTTTTTTTTTCGGAGTTATGCAATTTTAGCATTTAAGTGCAATAAAAAGCGCAGAGTGATCTGAAAATGCTTCCTGTTGTCAGTTATTCACTACAGCACTTGAATGCACCACTAGGAAGGATTTTCATTTTGCTCTGCCATTGGTTTCAGTTTGCATGTTAAAGATACAAACAGAGAAAAAAAAATTGCAAAAAATGAGAAAAAGGAGGCTCAAATCTGGGATTCAAAACACCAGCTCACAGTTCTGTCCTTATTCAGTCTCAAATCTTCTCTGTGGATTCTGTCCCTAGATGCTCTTAAATTTTTGCAGATTGATTAATGCTGACGTTTACTTAATAATTAACCACCATAATTAGCACACCCCTGTAGTAGCTGACAAACCCATTGTCCCACCAGAAGACAAAAGCAAACACCTCAACTCCATTTTATGTCCTACAAAAAGCTTAAAATACTCAATCCACACACCCATTCCAAACGTTTCCTCATTGTAGAAGTCTATGTCCTCATCTTCCTCAGCCATGACCTGCAGAAGCCCGCAGTCCATGTTGGCTCCATCCTCCCCATCACTCCACTCATCTCCATTCTCAGGCCACTGAGGCCCAGACACATTTTCAGTCTCCTGAAGGAAATGAAACATCAAGCTCAAATGACTTTATAAAATGCAAAGGTAAAAGGTCAAGTACTGTGCTTAAGTACTTGAGTATTTTCATATCATGAGGCTTCCTGTTTTTACTGCACTACATTTGACAGAAATAATGGACAGAAATAATGAGCTTTTACTTTTGATACTGGATTGTTTTATGCTGCTAATTGTTACCTTACTCTAGTTAATGTAATTGCAGGACTTCTACGTTAAAATTATTTTTAAATTAAGTATTTTTTTTCCCCACTGTGGCACTGCAAAATTAGGTTCTCCTGCCAAGCTAAGAAGTATGAGCATAAGGCACACCAGAAGATGGTACTTTCTGCCTAAAATTACAATTCTGCATTATGAAATTTAGGAAAATATTGCACCTAGGAAAAAACTAAGAAAATACCCATTGTTGCATTATCTTTTATAAAGTAAGAAATGCTAATGTATTATGTAAACCTGGTGAACCAATAACCACGTTGTGCGTCTCTGCAGTTTGTTCAATCCAAAACTCACACAAAGAGTCAGAATTGAATAAAAATAAGAACCTGAAGGATGCTGACTTACATGTTGCTGTTCAGAATCACTCATTGCGTATTTTTTATATATATATATATATATTTTAACACTCAAAGCTGGCGGCTCACGGTGACTCTCTGCGCAAGGTTACCTGCTTTCTCTCGTCACACACCGGGAGAAGCTCTTTAAATGTTAAATGATCTCACCTGTGCGTGCAGCACGTGCAAACGTCATCACGTTTCACCTACAGCTGGTCGGTTAACAACTATTTAACTATTAACTTTTATTAACATTCAATTTGATAAATAATTGAACTTCACTACCTCTGTACTTTTTCCAGAACTCTTAAAATACGCATTAAAGATAGACTACCTGTAGTTTAAAGTGGCCGTTATTCGTCTTTGGGGAAAATAGTGAGCGAATAGTGACATCTAGTGGTCAAGTTGTGAATACTTTTTTACTTTTTTGTAGCAACAAAGTTTTGTTAGGTTGTTTTACTTACCCCAGAGTTGATTTTTGGCTTTATATGAAAAATAAAATGTAGGTTTCAAAGTCATCAAACATAAAACCATTTACAACAAATGACCTTTGGCCTTAAAATGTAGTCGATTTTTGGCTTTGAAGGGCAAAGATGTTTCCTCCGGAAATATATGTTTCTCTGTTTTTACTGTATTTATTGTTTTATTCATTCATTTGTACAAGAAGAAGAGAGGTGTTTATCTTTATTTTATTCTTTGGAACCGTTTTGGGAAATTGCATAGAGCAGTGGTGAATGAATAATGCAAAATTAAAACAAATATGCGATAGCTTAGTCTGTTACACAAAACATATAGCAGCCAATATATACAATATATAAATGCAATTGCAATGGCACTTTTATACTTTTTGCAATATAAAGCAAATATATTAAAGGGGGGTTTCCTTGTACCACAGTACAAGTCCTTCATTGAAACAATACATTCCCTCTGAATACATTGTTTTTTCAAAGTTTTTGCAAAAGAATTCAATTGTAAGCATTCAATTTGAATCAATACAATATTTTAAAAAAAAATTACATTCATGAATAAAATCACTTGGCAATTTTGCAATCTTTGACATCGCAATTTGATTATTTTTGTCTCTTTATGATGCAGTTAGATATCTCCCTTCCACTCTAAATGCAGTCCACTTTTTTTCAAAAAAAATGAAATGGCTTGGATGATTCTACTTTCTTTTCTTCTTTAGTATTGACTCTAAAACTCCTCAAACCCAGAAAGAGGCCAGCTCCACCCTCACTCTTCCTCCCACACTAAAACAAACTCAGAGAGAACATCACACCATCTTCATGTGGTGACCTCAGGAGAAAATAATGGGGGTCAAAGTCCTGGTGTGTCCTCAGCCAAAGAGTTTGATGAAGCAGGGGTGGCAGTAGGGTTTGTTTTCCTGCTCCTTGAAACAGCCTTTGCTGAGCGGCTTGAGGCAGAAGTGACATACAAGGTGGTGGGGATGAAATTTGGCCCCCATGGCGGTGACACAGCGGCCCAGGATCGGTTGCTGGCAGGCCTGGCAGACACTGCCACGGGACTGGTGGTAGTGAGCCTCACACAGTGGCTTACCCTCATGTTCAAAGAAGCTGCCATTAACAAAAGGGCTGTAACACTCCTGTGGACAAAAAATGAGAGAGGCAGTGAAATTTAGTCACAAAGTCTGAATTTATGGGATTGCTGTGAGTTTAAAACAAGTGGAAAACAGCAAAAATTACTGAAAAAGATTGAGAAACTGAAATAAAGTCTCCATCATTTTCAGTACTGCAAACCTCAGTCTCTCTTCAGCGTAACCCCTGAGCAAAAGTTTATCAAATGTAATTATTCTGATCTTGGACACAGCTCCAAAACCCAAACTCACCCTACATACGAAGCACTGTGGATGCCAGAGAGCGTTGAGGGCTGAGATGTAGTTTTCCAAAATGGGCTGGCTGCAGCCTTGACAACGGGATGCGAACAGAGTCAAGAAACACTGCTGGCAGTACTGCTGGCCTTCACGGTCATGGAAACCTACAGGAGATATGATCACAGTCTTTCACTGTTCATGAGAAAGAAGGACGAGTTTGTCTGTCTGCTGCTGTTCTAGTAGTGGGCTCCAATCTGCAAAATATAAAATCGTAATCTGTTTTTTGTGCTAGGGTTAAATTGGACATTGTAGGATTCTCCTACCAGACTAAAATCATATTCACGGTTTTCTGTTTCTGCTTATAGGACAGCAACTAATAATAAATCCAAGTAGACCTTTTGAAAAATTCCAGACAGCAGGAAGGATTTTAGCGTCTCATGAGACACTTCTACCATGCACTATATTTATGTATCATTTATTTTATTTTTATATAATTAACACTGTTAGTATTTAGGAGTAATATCAGTCCCATGTATTATGTAACATAACTGGAAAGATGCAGTTCTGTTCCTGTTTGTTGAAGTCCGTTTTTACATCCAACTACCCAATTTCTAAAAGAGGAAGAGATACATATTTATGTTGAATTCATCTCAAATTCCTGGCTTTTTAACACTTCTCTGTATGATATAACAAATTGTACAAAAAGTATGCAAAATGTATGTTTGATGGGAAAGAGTGTTTGTTTAAGGGTGTATAATGACCCTTGCTGCAGGCTCTTGTTTGCTGTTGTGTGTGTTGTGTGTTGGAGCTCTGGGTATTTGCACTTATTACCTTCATCTCCAAACGCTCGGCTGCACTTCACACAGCAGAAACACTCTGGATGCCAGTTCTTGTCCAGAGCTGTGACCATTTTCTAAACAGAAATAAAAAATAAAAAAGTAACTTTAGGTGGAGTTGCATGTTGGTTAGATCTATTAATGTTAAGTAAGCTCCAAGATAAAGATCAGACACACACAACAGTTTTCTTACATTAAGTATAGGCTTGTTGCATTGTGCACAGTGGGGGGAGAAAAGGGTGAAGTAGTCCGACTCGCAGTACGGCCGTCCATCCTTCTCAAAGAAGTTACGACTGCCCAACTCTGTCTCACACTCCGTACACACAAAGTGCTCTGGGTGCCAAACCTTCCCGAGAGCCGTCACCACCTGCATGTGGAAACAGTTAACAGGTTTACTGGGGTGTTTGTTTCCTCTGGGGTGGGAAGAAGTGCTGCTAGCTGCATGATAGCAGCTGCAAATGACAGCAGAAGATAACCATTTAAAAACACTAAACTGCAGCAACAAGAAATCCTGCTGTGTGGTGTCAGTAAACGCCACACAACACTCATGTGCTGAAGCTTTAAGGAACACTTTTGAAGAAGATGTCGTGTTTTTGACCACAAAACAATTGCCAGCAAAATTGCTCAACAAATATCAATCTACAGCTTTTCTCACGTATAGCAGCTAATGAACCATTCATACATTTTTGTTTTGTTTATGGACAGTATTTTCTTTATCACATATTATGAATTTTGAAGATAATAAAACCTAGAAAAGTTTTTTAAAAAGTACTATTAAGGAATGAGTATCAAAGATGATGTACTGGTATTGATATTAACATTTCTGAATGATACCTAGCTGTAAGTGGATATAAAATGCATTCATATTACAACTAAATTGTGATTACAGCAGCTATAAATGGAAGAAAAATTTATTCCAACTATTGTAATAAACATTATATATAGGCCATAAATATAGCTCAGGTGGTTATTATTATCAACACTGATATTATAGGAAGGTTTTAATAAAGCTGAGTTCTGAGCAGTTCAGGATTCATTCTGATAAGCGAATGTCCACCTCACCTGTCCTACGACTGGCTTCTGGCAGGCTGAGCAGGTTCCTTTAGAGGATGTTTGAACTCCTTGTCGACTGAGGTCTGATTGGAGGAGCCCCAGCATGCTGTCCAATGAGCCGCCAGATGTGGCTTGTGGGGGGGTGGCGGGCTGCTGCGGTGCTGTGACCACTGGATTGATGGGTGCAGCTGGCTAAGAGAAGAGAAGAGAAAGAGCAGATGATGCGTGGCACATCCGTCTTTGGGATTTAAAGGGTCTGCATTCACTCACGCTTGGTCTGAAATGACCCGAAAGAAATGACTGTAAGGGTTTTTACCTTCAGATGTGGCTGTGTGGGGTATGGGAGAGAGAGAGAGAGAGAGAGAGAGAGAGAGAGAGAGAGAGAGAGAATATGGCTCGTGTTTGATTGTGCTGCTCTCTATCAACCATCAAAGTGTGTCACACTTTAGCAAACTGACGCTTAAAGGAAACATCAAGCATCATCAGATAAAATATCAACGCTTTATCTCTGTTTAAGTTGTATTATTCCTTTCTGGACTCATTTTGTTAATAGGAGGTCTGTTTTAAAACTCAAGAATATAGGAAATTTCACATTTCCTGACATTAAGACTAAGACATTTCCTGACAACTTACAGCATCCTGAACAAACATGGAAGGATGGATAAACCTGATCATACATTTCAACAGGCCATCCAAGTCTATAATCCTCATATATTTGTCCAGAAAAATTAATCCTGTTGTCTGCTGGTTGTCTAAAATAATTCTGGGAATTGCTCAAATTCACCTACTGAAATTAAAGCACACATTTCAGATTGAGGGAAACTGGGAAAATATTAAAAGTGCATTATTAAATGACTGGAATGTATTAAACATCAAAACACAATGATAACAGAGTCATCCATTGGTGGGTTTTCCCTTTTAGAACTGTTCCCACAACCCACAACCTAATGTTTAGGCTTGTTTATAACCCACAGCTGGTCTCCATGCATTCTGGAACCAAACAAACCCATAATGACAGAATCACTTCCTCTGCTCACATCCCAGTCGCTGAAAAGCAGAATTATAGACTGTAGCAAATGCAGATCTGTAACTCTGATTTTAAGCTAGTTGAAGCTATTTTTGTTGTTGGAAATTATCTGTGGTAAGACTAATTTTCATCTCCAGGCCCTATCTGGTGACTGATTTATCTCACGATGCAGGCGATCATGAAGTCACCATGAATTCACAGTGAATCTATGTAAGCTGTGTAAAAGTCTCAAACAGCTGGGAAAAGGTAGGAAAAAACACTTTTTCAGCATGACTGTGGATGTAAATTTTTATACTGTAATGCATTTCATATTCATGCAGTTCTGAGGATTCTTACTGTGCTCTGGACCCTGAAGTCAGACAGAGAAGCCATGAGTTTGTCCAGTTCCAGCGTGGCTGAGGTTGCCGAAGGCTTCGCAGAGCTGAATCACAACAGACAAATCTCGTCTTAATGCACACAAAACACACAAATTCCAAACAGGCATCAACTGATTCATTTGATCTTACCGAAAATCGAACAGTTATCCAGTCAGGGAAAAACTGAATTTTTCTTTTTTTTCTTTTTTTTCTTTTTTTTTTTAAGATAAATCTGTGTTGATCTCTGTTAAAGAGTAAATTTGAATTTGTAACAAACTGCACAAATACACAAAATAATGATTCATTTAATCAATTTAATTAAAAAATAATACTTGTACTGTATTTAAAAACAATGTGCACGTGGAATTTGAACATTTTCTCACACATACTCTACGTTGCTGCAAATTAGTTCTGACAGACAGCATCAAAGCTGTAGTAAATCTCTAAAAATTCTGGTTTTGGTAGAGCAGAATCCCAGCATATGCTGCATACACACTTAACAATGCAATATAAATGTTAGTTTTACTACTTGTTTAAATCTAATTAAACACAGTATTATAAGACCTGCAGTCCAGTCATTTTGCATAAAAAAAACAACAAAAAAAAAAAAACAGNAAAAAAAAAAAAACAGAATAGTGTGTTCAGGCCTTCATCTTTCCTTCCCAGAGTGATTTGAGTGATTTAGACTTATAACTAGATCTAAACTTACAATTATAGTGCACAGTAGGATTTTTTTTTTTTTTTTTTTTTTTTTTTTAGATTCCACTGAATGACTTTGGTTGAGTACCTGGAGGAGGAAGTTGTGGCCTTATCTTTAACCTTGTCCCTCTCATCTTTCTTAGTGGAAGGGAACTGAGCCAGAATCTCATCTGACAAGGAAAAACAGGATCATAAGAAAGATTCGCCTCAGGAAATGATATGCATAAATACACACAGACACACACACACAGACACACACAAACCTGTGATGTTGAACTGGGTAGCATTCAGCTCCTGTAACAGGTGGTCCAATTCACTCAGACCTCCACCCAACAGCGAGGAGGAGGAGAAGGCAGGCGGAGGGTCTGCTGTGCGGGGAGAGCGCGGCTTACACACTGTGCTGTAAGAGAAATGAGGACATGATAATGTCCAGCAGGGTCCAAACTTAACACAGTTCATACAGTCCATTATGAAATATCCTGACTGAGGACGTCAGGGTAACTAACGCAGAGTCCCTGTGCTTCATTCAATCACAGCAGCATATTCACAGGTGTCCTTAACACTAGTTTAAAATCCAAATATTTGGATTTTAGTTATAAATTAAGCAGTTAAACTGACAAGAATTTACAAAATGACAACAAGAAGCACACTGGAATATCTCTAGATTCAAATCTGACATCAGCTTCATGTATTTTCTACAGATATTTTTCATGCAAACAAGCAGGGAAATTTTGAGATTTTCAGTTTTTTCTAAAGCTTCAACCTTGATTGACTTGATTACACCTAAGAGGAGATGCAAAACAGATGAATAATCAGGGAGTTACCTGTATAGTTTGTCTGGGTTGGAGCTCTGGGAGGACTTCATTGCAGCAGAAACAGTCTGAGAGGCAAAACAAGAGACAGACAATCAACCTTTAATCAACTCTGAGGAATAATTTTCTGAAAGAGAATCCACCCTTTCAATTCACAGAAGATATTTGTTGGCATTTTGATCTTTTATTTAACATGAAAATAATTCCCAAAGAGTGCATGTGCATCTGGAATGGGGCAGAATGGATCCTTGCCAACCAACAGAAGGCACTTTGGGTCAAACCACTGATGAGAAAATTGTACAAATCCATCTGTGGCTGCTGATTGTGTACCTGTTGAGGTGTGTAGGCAGGCGGCGGGGGCCGGGCCTGAATGGGATCCTGGGCAACAAGATCAGTATTTGTTGGAGGGTCAGAGGTGAGAAGGACAGGGCATCGAGCTAAAGGAGAGCTGGTGTTCTCCAGATCAGCAAGGAGGGCATCTGGAGGGGAGAGGAGGAAGAAACAGAGAAATGGAACAGAAACCAAAAGAGAGAAATAATATAACATGAAGATAATGGAAGAGTGGTTGGAGTTATGATTGAAGTTTTGAATCAGATTGATTTGTTATGGGTGTTCAAGACAATTTCCTACCCTGTGATGCATCTGTATATCTACAGTATATCTCTACCTGATGGTGTTCCTAACTTCTTTATGAAGCATGAGGACAAATCCCAATAGATTAGCAAGGAACGCAGGTATAAATCATGCAATGCAAATGGAAAGAAAATTGGATGATAGGGAGGACAGATAAGTAATTGAATCACTGGCAGACAGAGTGAAATGCATACAATCACATGCATGGACAGTTACGTACCAAACACAACAATACGAGGACTGAGAGGGTAGTTAAGTGGATCAGGCACTCCTAAAGAGAGACAGACAGCCTGTGTGACCAATACAGCAGCAGCAAATCAGCCCAACATAACACTGAGGACAATAAGCGCCCTCTGCAGAAGGCAGGGAAGTCAGAATCAGCATAATAATCCAGAGATAATTCAACAGTATATTGGTGTTTTTTATAGCACACAAACATTTCAAGAAATGCCAGACCAGAAAGGAAGGAGAGGAGGAAGAGTGTTTGACAACTGATATCCACTCCACCCNCCCCCCCCCAACGCTCGCTGCATGCTGAAGTGGAAGCTGTCCAGAAATTGAACTTGCTCAGGCATTAGGATTTACAGCTGTATGACATCATCATGTGTGTGAACAAGTCTCTTTTACATGTGACTGAGAACAGAGCATGTAAAAAAAAAAAAAAAAAANAAAAAAAAAAAAAAAAAGTGGGTTAGACAGAGTAGAATCAGCTTTCTCATACAGCGTCTTAATGTTTTTTTACCGGGAAAATGCTGAAGGTGAAACAATGCTTACCATTAATTTTTGGGCTTAAAAAAAATATTAGTATCTATCTTTTAAAATGAAAAGGACATGAAACCAAACAACTTAGCTTTTGTTTCTATGTCGTATCTGTGAGTTTTGGTAAAAGGATGCTCATTTCTGGTAGTTTTTAACCTGGTGTTATTAGAAGCGTTGAGAAAAGCATGAAATTGTATCTTTGATGGTACATCACGATTGTAAATGAATATTTGAACCTCTCAATTGACTTTTTTCTTGCGGTAAAGTGATGTAGTAGCTGGATCTGTGCTGTTTTAAACATCTGTGGTGATCACAGCGTGGTTGGTGCGTTCTAGACGTGTTAAACCTTAACATAACTGGTTTACACTATCTGTGTTGGTCCCTGTGGTCACCTCTGCCCGTGGTGATTCACACTTCTGGTACGACCATGTGGTGAGAGTCTTGTGCATAGTCCCTGCTCTCCTCCTCCCAGCTGTGTATCTCTGTCTCACACACACACACACATACTCATACAGACTGAACTGCTCATATAAGGAGCTAAACTTCTCTCAATGGGAATTATGACCATATTTAGAGTTGCCTGTCAACTTGTTTGTCTTGGCCAAAGCGTCTCACCAAAGACCTCGCCAGATCCAATACATAAACTTACAACATAGATTGGACAACAGCGTACACCAAGGGTCCCAAACATGGCCACTGGCTGACTAACACGCAACCAGTCACCCAGCAGCTCAGTCCCACTGTGGTCAATCCAATCCAGATGTGCTTGGCTACCTCCAGCCATTCCTCATGTAATGCTTGAGAAGCATAAATCCCACAGTTCAGAAATGGACTTAAAGAAAAAAGTTCCTTCGAGAGCAAATGGTTTGTTCTCTCTCAGGGCAAAAGACCTTCTATTTTCACTGAACTCTGCAGCTTTTTCAAATAGCACAGTGGCCCTGGGCTATTTTAGGCCTTTTCCAAGTGAGCCATTCCTAAACACAAAGAATACGCTACTGGAAGTGTTTTTGTAGGGAAGAAAAGGAGGAGAAAGAAAGTGTTACTCTTCCTTGAACATTTGTATTACTATGCATACAAAAAAGACATAACTAGTCATGTTCCCTGGTGACATCACAGCCCTCTTTGACATTAAAATGGAGGACACCGCAGAACTTTATGTGGCTTTCTCTCCATCTGACTTGTCAGTGTTAATGGACAAGGTCTGCTGTAGATCTCTTTAGATCTAATTTACAAGAACTGATTGAATTTGCAGGACATGCATGAAACATTCAACAGCAGTCTGGCAGATACACTTAGCAGTGGTTCTTGTGTTACCTGTATGAGTATGTGTGTGTGTGTGTGTGTGTGGTCTGTGAGCACAATTGCGGAACTGATGCATTTTCCGAAGCACAACGTAGAGGAAATACCAGAGGTGCAATACCAAGTTGTATTGTATTACATTGCCAGAATATGAAATGTTTCTATGAAAGAAGTGGGTTAAAAAAAATCATGTTTAAGGTTTTATCATTGCTTTCCTTTTCCTTAAACGTTTATTGTCCCATTCCAGTCAAAACAATATGTCATTTACTCATGTATTTCCTCATGAAAAGGGATAAAATTGTCTAGTTATAGCCAGAATACACATCACTGCACCCCTTTCCATAGATTTCTTTAAAGATAACTGAACATACTCAGGATACATACCCAGATCGTCCATGATCGTTTCAGCGGAGTGTTCGCCTCTTAATTGGATAAAATAAGGATGTGAGCAGCATGAATAAGAAGTAACGGATGTGGATCAAAACCCGCAACGTAGACCGTCTCGGTGCGGGCGCTATTGTCTGCGTCGGCCCGGATAATAAGTTCTTGGATACCGTTATCCGTCAAGAGAGGAGGAGGAGGAGGAGGAGGAGGAGGAGGAAGAGGAGGGCGTCCCGTTTCTTTTTCTTCTGAGTCTCTTCCTGTCTACCGGAGGAGGCGTAGTTAAATGAATGTGGTTCCAAAGCCCGCATTCCCTGGACACAATACGTCATCCTAGACATTCCTAGTCCTTATTTGGGAGAGGAAAATTAAGGTTTATAGCGGCGCGACCTGCCTGCGCACTTGTAGTGTGAGAAAACGTAGAACACATTTAATAGTGTTTCACCAATAACAGGAGAACACCGCTTTTAATAAGAAGCTTGCGTGTGTTAAAGTCATCCTTTGAATATGATCTGCAGCTTTTGTATTTCTTCCACTGGCTCCTTGAATTCTGCAATGATACAATCAATCACAAGTTTAAAAAAAAAAAAAAAAAANAAAAAAAAAAAAAAAACAGGAAAACTTTAATTAAGCTCAGTTACAGGGTGTTTATGTAATTATGGGAGGGTGCCACACAGGCGTGACATGAGGTGATGTATGCATTTTCAAAAGTAAGTTTAACATCAAAAACACTCGTCTTGAAAATACTGTACATTGCAGGGGAAATGTCCTATGACCAAAAATTCCTCCGTTGTCCAAGAGGTGTCTGCCTTTGGTCTCAGTGCATGAAACAAACATAAAAACCTGTACTGATTCATCCAATCTGAAGAAACAAAATGATGAAAAAGGACAAGGATGACCATGTGGATGTTCTTTCTTGGCCTATGTGATACAACTTATATCAACTAAAAAATGTTCAGTGGAAACAAAAGAATCAGACAAAAGAAATTAGCAACTGAAGCTTTATCTGTTTCTGTGAAAATAGCCTTTGTGTTGAACTTGTTCATGCAGTTTGTCAATTCAGACACCAGACTCCTTAACTCCTTAACCCATGCATTTTACTTCCAGATGAACTGTGATGCCTGCCTATGCCCTCCCCTTTTCCAAAATATCAATAACAATAACTACAATAGCATAAGTCTCACTCACTCACACACACACAGACACATTCATACTCTCAAACACAACCGCCTCACTCATTCGTAAAGTTTGAGCCAGTTAGTACAGAAGAGCAAAGTCAAGGAGCAGAACAACATGTGACGTGAAAATCATAGTTACAAAACCAAAGAAAACAAAGATTTGCAAATTGCGCTGAGTGGATGCTGGGATGAGGCTTGGTTATCTATAACGTCCCCATCCATCAACTGAAATTATATTACATATCCTCCACCCCGCTACTTCTCGCTTCTGTTAATCCACACCCACTCCCTTCCATCCCGCCCTCCTGCTACTTTCTTCTCCCTGCCATCACTGCACGGCCTGTTCGTTGGCAGTGCTGCCAGAGTCCTGTGGTTTCATCACATCAGGGAGTTCTGGGGGGCTGGAGAAGGCCTCGATGTGCAGCTGCTCAAACATCTCATCTGGAGGACAGAGGAGAAAAAAAAAAAAAAAAAAANAAAAAAAAAAAAAAAAAAAAAAAAAAACACTAGTTCCATCATAATGGTATGGATGCATCTGGTTAAAGCAGGCCTGTAGCAAAGATGCTGCAGAGAGCATCAACTGTGGCATGTCTTACTGGGTGAATATGCACAGAATCCCCCTGCTACCATCTTAGTTGAAAAAGGAAAATTCAAGGTCTGCTGTCAATACATAACTGATCCTGAGTCAACATCTTGCATCTATGTTGAAGGACCATACCGGCTACTTTGCATGTTTGAGCCTAATACATTCAATTTTCATACACATGACATTACTGACAATCATTTCCCAAAGCATACTACTGTAACGGTGAATTAAACCTTTTTTTTTTCTTACCTTCCAGACCGCCATTGGTTTCGGTTCATTCTGTTAAGCTATTAACATCAACTTGTTGATACTTAAAATGTTTTTGGGATAGCTAATCCATCATCGCGAACAAGATGTGTATTCAGGTTTTTTTCAAAGTATATAATTAGTATCACAATTTTAGCATTTAAGTGCAATAAAAAGCGCAGAGTGAATGTATGTCTCAACCAGGGAATATAGTCCCAAAAGAAGACCTGCATTTATTGAAAAATTTAAATGACCGTGACTTCATAAGGCTGCGTAATATTAGCGGCGTATTAGCAGGTGAAATTGATTTTTAAGGTGGGTGTATCGCTTAAATATTTGATTTTGAAAGATTAAGAGATTTTGCAAAATNTGATTTTTAAGGTGGGTGTATCGCTTAAATATTTGATTTTGAAAGATTAAGAGATTTTGCAAAATAGCAGGAAAGCTGAAATACAGTTTCATCCTTTGGAAAATGGTTGTCAGTAACGTTACATGTATGAAAATTGAATATATTAGGCTCAAACATGCAAAATGGCCGTTATGGTCCTTTAATGTAGTAAAATACCAATAGAAATAAACAAGACAGAAATGTAAACAGATACAAAAAAAGCACACATTTAAATTATTTCAGCAAAAAATAACTCGAGGACACTTAACAACAATTAATGCAACAGTGTAAGACTACATAAACAAGGCAAGCATCCACACAGGCCAGAGTTTGACTGCATACTTATCTACAATACAAATCCATAGAAATAGAATCCAAAAATAAAAGCTTGAAGACAAAACTTATCCCTAAAAAAAACCCCACATCATTTATCGTTAAAAAGCACACAGATTGAACAAGCCACAATTTGTTCCTCGTGTAGTAATTGTTTTTGCATTTGAACCATTTGCACTTACAAATAAGCTACTGTTTACCTCAAAGCCAAAGTTAGAAAAAAACAGGCAGAAATATTCTTCTGTACTGCTAAACTAGAAAAGTCTATGAGGAAGAAGGCATGTCTTCAAAAACACAGTAAGGCTGGATTTACACTACAAGTCTTGATGCTCAATCACAATTTTTGCCTATATCCGATATTTTGTTCAGCATGTTTAGCCTACAAGTTCTTTTTTAAGCAGCTCATATCAGATACCTGTATTTACACAGCTCTGACCTGTAGCAGTCTGAATGCAGCTGCACATGCGCATGTTTCTGAGATGCATGTAAACGAAATGCTTCAATGGACCAAGATGAGAGAACTATTTAAAATGTGATCAGCGGGTTAGCAACTTTTAAATGCAGAGAGAAACATCTGATTATGTTGCCTGAGCTTTTATCTCTCCCATCAGGACATGTATTTTCGTCAGTTAATCGCGGAGGAGAAGCAGGACTTTTGCTGCTGTAAGGGGAGCCTGTTATCACACAATAATACATCTATTTGACATAAACACACATCAGTAAGTCAGATATATATAGTATCTCCTCCATTTTTACTTACAGAGAGCAATCACTGTATTGATCGCTTTCATATGCAGATAAAGTAGAATGTTAAGTTGGAGTTGGAATGGTGAGGAAATTCCGATCTGTGTATTTACAAAGCAGGTGCATTGGTGGATATCCGATACGTATCTGATTTATTTCCACATATGCAAGTGGCCCAAATCGGATCTGAGCATATCCGATTCCATGTGGCTTTTTACCATTTACATATTCAGGAAGCGTATCCGATACATCTTGAATGTGAGCAAAAGATCAGAATCAGGTCGCATGTAAATTCAGTGTAAATTCAGCCTTAGTGCTGTGAAATATCTTGCAAAGATTTTTTCATTTTGTCTTTAAAAAAAGATAGAAAAATGACCTTTTTTCACTTTTCTTTGTTTCAAATATAATAATCAAGGGAAAAATCTCAAATGAGAGGCACAAACTGACTAAGCTGGAACATACCATTGACACGGAAAGCCAGACCAACTGTAGCTGGGGCCTGTGGTCTGGCAGTCTGGTTAGTGAATCCACAGTCACCAAGAGTTTTGCTGTCTTCTAGCAACTGGTCATCCTATGAAAACAAGAGTGAAAAATGTTATAAAAAACCAAAATACCATCTAAAATGTCTGATGTATTTTGCCTAAATCAAGAGTCATTTGTCCTCCTTAAAAAAAGACAAGTAGCATGCTACCACTCGCGGTGGGGATGCTGAGATGAACAATAGCCCTCCATTTTTTTCCCACCTGTATTCTACGTAAACTGAAGTATTTAACTGTCAGTAATTTGACAACTCACTTTGTAAAGCCGTTGCTCTTCAGGTGGTCTTTTGAGAATTCCCTCAACAATACGCTTCAGTTCATAGACTGTGGTCGACTCCTTGGCATCTGTGAAGATTGTGGTCTTATGACGTCGGATCATTAAGAACACGTCCTGAAAGACAGTGGGCTTCGTATTACATCTCCAAGTATTAAGTCAAAGGCAGCTTATTTGGTGTATATACTGGAAGTGGGTTACGTACTAGTTCTGAAAACTATTGCTTCCTGTTTCTTGTAGTTCATAAGCAGGTTAAGTGCCAAAACACTGTGTTGATTTTACAAAAACTAGACCCATAGCAGGCCCAGGTAACACCTTCACGACAGGTAAATGTGCTGATAACTCTTAATAAAATGTTTCTTAAATCTGGATAGGTTTGGTGCGTCTTTTAAGACGTTAAACGGGAATTGATGTTAAGATGGCTCTTATGCCAGTAAAGCAAGACTATCCGGTTACAAAGATATTACTGCATCCGTGACTGACAGTTATTTAATTGATCCGCAAGTCAATAGCAAGCTGCGAGCTAACGCTGACAAATAGGCTTAGCTTTGAGCTCACATGAAAGCTTTTTTCCAACAGTCAAAAATTATCCTGACAATTAAAGTAGACAATACTGACAAACATAGCACAATTTAGTTTTGCTGACCTGGCCTATTCGGGCTAAAATTACATCATGTCCATGGTTAGCCAGAAAGCTAAGTGAAGTTTCCTTGCTAACTGCAATCTCTCGTTACAGGGAGTAAAGCTAAAAGCTAACCTAGGTGGCTAGCAAACACAAGCTGAAATTAAAAAGACAATAACCGTCAGTATTGTTTGCTATTATACTACGTATGAACAACCTGCTTAAGGTTTTTCAGAGTTTGTATGTAGAAAAGAAATGACCTAAAATTGTTCGATACTTACCATTTCAAGTGTCAGCTAGCTAGCCAGTAGCAGCCCTGCGTTATGAAGCAGAACCCAGACTGCACTGCGTCTGCGCATGTTACGCAATTAATGTAAGGGGTTTTTTATTCACGAAACCCAGATACGCCGCAGTGCGTATAATTTTTCAGAATTTGGCGCGAGCCGTAACACGCCTGCAGTGACAGCGAGGCAGTTTTGGTTTGAATTTCGTCTGAACACGGCGAGTTCAGGTTCCTGACACGGGTTAATTTTGGGTAATGGTCTATGTTATTCTCCATTCTGACTAACGCTTATCAAACACAATTACAGGGACGGACTGTCTACTTTGTACTGTCAGTGCAAACTGACTGTTAGCTAGCAAGGTTGTGTTGTATTGACTGGATCCTCCCTGGACATATTTAACGTTAGCCTAGGTTTTGTTTTTGTTAATGTTAACATTTGACAACTATCTGAGAATAAGGTTTCAATGCCAGTACTTGGAATAACGTCAGCTAAAGATAATCCAGCAAGGTAAGCGACATTTATAATACGTACTGTGTTCGTTGTTAAACCTGTAACTGAAGTATTTCAGATAATATAGCTAACTACAGATCTGTTAATGCCAGCAGCTACAGTAGCTAGCAATTAGCTGAGGGCATAATAGACCTGTTATTTAGCAAATAATCTGACCATAGCATGAGGATGTTATTGTCATGTTTCTAAAGAAGGATGCAGAGATGCTGATTGTCCCAGCATATTGTCACACAGTATATTGCAGTATTAATTCCAGGATGATAAATGTTATCAATTGAGAGTGACCCTGCAGAGTGGACTCCACATTGCGTGCTTGACATAAAAAAGAAATGTACCCAAATCCAACATTTAGTAGCATAAATATCTTGGTGCCAAATACATAAATATTTTGGTGCCAAATATACAGTATACAGAATCTGAATCTATCATAGAAAGACTTAACTCGGATTTATTTTACAACATAATTATACACTTCTGCCAGTGATGCTGGAGTGATTTGTTTTTTTTTTTTTTTTTTTTTTTTNTTTTTTTTTTTTTTTGTTTTTTGTTTTTTTTTGTTTTTTTGCATCAGATGGGGAGGTCAAAAGGGCCTGAGAACAACAGCTAAAACCTTGTATATCTTGCATAGCTTTGGGTAACTCTGGAAGAAAATTAGAATCACTTTAGTCAATTAAATGCACTCGATGTACAACACCATGTAGGGAATTGAATTTAGAATCCTCATATTTCCTAACATTATGATTCAAGAAACTCTGTATTCACTAAATGTTTGGTCCTTGTTGGCTCTTCTAAAATGTTTTAGTGTTCACTATTCAGGGTTGATTTGATGGGATTGTCAGTCTGTATCATTAGATAAATGTACTTGAATGGGAATAACAGTGCAATATAACATTGGTATATTAACATTTCTGTACATTAACCCTCAGCCATAATTGTTAGCATGTCAGCTTTTCTTTTGAATGTTGCAGGTCACTAACGTCAAAGTAAAAGTCTGAAAGAAGAATCCTCACATAATGTCACTGGTAATGGAAGCCACAGTGTCCAGGGTGCCTCTCCCGCTTCCTGCCCATTTCTCCCATGCAGAGCAGTCTTTCTCCCTCAAAAAACGCCGCCTGCCTTTCTCCTCATCCTGTACATCTACGTCGTCCTTCTCTTCCTCTCTCTGTCTCTCACGGTCCCTGCCCCCACTTCCACCGTCCAAGGGATGCCCTCCGCTGAGCAGGATGTTCATGCAGCAACCCTCTCCCTGGACACCCCTATCTCGCTCCCTTAATAAATCTTCCCCTCCACCTTCTGTCTATGATCCCAGCAAGCAGCAGTCATATTTTAGTCAGTGCTTCACTAATTTGGGTTTACTGGGCAGGGGCTCCTTTGGAGAGGTGTACAAGGTGAGAAAGCTTTTTTAAAAATTCAGCGTGTGTGTGTGAGAGACAGATTTATTATATTTAACATATGTACTCTTATTACAAGCTAAAAGGTTGTTACAAGCATCTGCTGGGTTGATTGGTCCATGTATCCTGCATTTCTGATGTCAACAGTAAATACACCTGGACATTAGGTGTATTTAATAAGAGGTTGTATTATTATAAGGATATTTCGGTAGGCTTTTGACTGTTTGAACATCTGTGCTGTGGTTTGTAATATGAAACCCAAAACATGAATTTAGACATATTTGTAGGCCAGTTTTCTCACTTTGACCAAGATCATTGTTTGGAGATACGTTCTGACACGAGATATGTTCTGCTTTTTGTTTTTTTTTCTAGGTGCTGAGCCACGAGGACAGCCGCCACTATGCAGTGAAGCGATCCGCTCATCGCTTCAGAGGCAACAGCGAACGGAATCGGAGTGTGAAAGAGGCCAGGAACCACGAGCGCCTGTGTCCCCACCCTCACATCCTGAACTTTGTGGCAGCCTGGGAGGAGTGTGG
Organism: Lucifuga dentata; assembly: GCA_014773175.1. Lineage (NCBI taxonomy): Eukaryota > Metazoa > Chordata > Actinopteri > Ophidiiformes > Bythitidae > Lucifuga > Lucifuga dentata. Next base: position 375,017 of record VXCM01001585.1, read on the forward strand.
CCGACTGTACATCCAGACTGAGCTGTGTAGTACCAGTTTGCTGCTCCACGCTGAGAACCAGCCTCCTGGCCCAGGTCAGTTAGAAAGGGATGATAAATTACATCCCCATGCTGCAACAGTTGTGATATTTTGACTCTCGTTTGGTGTTGTGGATCTTTCTCCAAGCTGTACCTCAAATCTGCAGACCAAACCAACTTTTCTTTCTTCTTCTGGAATATTCCGATCCAGGCGAGGCTGCAGCTTGGATGTACCTGTGCGACCTTCTCTTGGCACTGCAACACTTGCACTCTTGTGGTTTTGTGCATCTGGACCTTAAGCCAGCTAACGTCCTCGTCACTGAGTCTGGCCGTCTGAAGCTGGGGGACTTTGGTCTGCTGCTTGAGCTCAAACAGAAGTGCGCAGGGCCGGCAGAGGGGAAGGTGAAAGAGGATCTCCAGGAGGGAGATGCCAGATACATGGCCCCTGAGCTGCTCCGGGGGCAGTACGGACCTGCAGCAGATGTTTTCAGGTGAGAGTAATTTGTTTGATCTGAGTGATTTAACTAAACGTCTAAATATTGTCCATCTGTCTTCTTTTAGTTTGGGTGTTTCTATTCTGGAGCTCGCCTGCAATATTGAGGTTCCCAATGGAGGAGAAGGCTGGCAACAGCTAAGACAGGGCTGGCTCCCCTCAGAGTTTACCAGTAGTAAGATTCACTTTTCATTCAAATCATCTGAAATTTTCAGCTTCTGTGTACTCATGTGACTCATGCTATTGCTATTTTCTTATTTTCAGCCTTGTCAGCTGAGCTTCAGACAGTACTGCGGATGATGCTGGCCCCAAAGCCCACAGAGAGAGCCACAGTCTCTGAGCTCCTTTCTCTCCCCTCTGTTAGGAAACATGTGTGGAAGAGGCGCATCTACCTCCTCTTCACAGAGGCTATGCTCATGCTGGCCTCCCTCTTCCAGGTAAACTGAGGCTAATATCGTTTATGGAGCAAACTTTTGAACATGAACTATAATGGATTTCATTTTGTTTAAATGATTGAAATGTATGAGACACGTAGCCTTTCAAAGTCATTTCAGAAATTTTATTTGGCTTGCTGTGAGGCTATGAAACCTCTGAAGCAATCCTGAAACATGACCTTCTACATTTTCTCCACATTGAAGGTTTAGTTAGAGTGAAGCATGAAATAAATGTTTCTGATCTTTTTCTCACAGTTGGTAGTGTGCTTTGGGTGGAGACTCCTCTCCTCCCTTCACTTGCCGTTCCTCCCTCAGTGGACCAAACCAGTTCCCTGCACCCCTCCTAAGGACAGCTGGGAGAAAGACTTAACCCTGCCCCTCAGCACCATGCATGCTGACTCAAGTAGCCCAGAGGATGATGCAGTGTTTGTGCTGGATCCCACAAACCAAGAGCTTTCCCCCACCTTCTCACACAGGTAGAGAATCAGATGTATCTGTGTTGTGCCCTCTGCCTTACATCCCAACCTGAGGGTTAAAAAAACCCCACTTGTAATTGATTTAAGTGTGTGTGCATGCATATATACATATACTTACATATATATGAAACAAATTCAGAACTTGATTTTAGGCAGCCTTGTCATCTCACTTTTATATTATGGTTTATTTGATATACTGGTCATTTTGCATGTTTGAGCCTAATATATTCAATTTTCATACATGGTAAGTTCCTGACAATCATTTCCCAAAGGATAAAGCTGTATTTCAGCTTTCTTGATATTTTGCAAAATCTCTGAATCTTTCAAAATCAAATATTCAAGCGATACACCCACCTTAAAAATCAATGTTTCGTCTGCTAATAGTTATGCAGTTATGAAGTCAAGGTCGTTCAAATTTTTCGATAAACGCAGGTCTTCTTTTGGGACAATATTCCCCGGTGGAGACATACATTCATTCTGCACTTTTTATTGCATTTAAACGCTAAAATTGCATAACTTCAAAAAATACCTGAATATACGTCTTGTTTGTGATGATGGATTACTGATCCCAAGAATGTTTCAAGTATCAACAAGTTGATTTTAATAGCATACCAGATTGAACTGAAACCAATGGCGGTCTGGAAGGTAGGATTTTTAATTTTTTTTTTTTTTTTTTTNTTTTTTTTTTTTTTTTTTAATTCACCTTTCCAGTAGTATGCTTTGAGAAATGATTGTCACTAACGTTACATGTATGAAAATTGATTATATTAGGCTCAAACATGCAAAATGACTGGTATGGTCCTTTAAGCTTGAACTTATGCTTTTTTCTGTTGTGTTTTTCCACTTTACATGGTTTCCTACATTCAACAGGATCAATTCCAGACTGTCTGTGGAAAGCACGTCGACTCCTCTCCCAGCTTCACCAACACACAGTCACCTCAGTCCTGCCCACACACGCACTGGCTCAGATAATGGTGAATGGCCCTCAAATAACTTAACACACACCCCCTCTAGCATCCACTCAAACAGCTCTTGTCGCACACTGGCCCCAGGTATGAGCCCCATACATAAAGATCCTCACACGGAGAGTCTATGTGACTTCTCCATGCACAGCCAACGTTCTTCATCATCAAAGTCATCACAACGACGTAGCCGCAACTGGGTCAGACCAGAGGAGGCTTTACCCCGCAACTTTGAACCAAAGAACTTGCTGAGTCTGTTTGAGGAAACAGCACTAGAGGGACAGTCGTGATTATGATGCTGCCACTTTACATACAAGAACAAAGTTTTTTCACTTTAAGGTGATGGGTTAAAAAGAAGAATGAATGAATGAATGCATGAAGTGTGTTAAATGTTTCTAAAATGTTTTTTTCTATTGTGTTGCAATTATACAAGAAATTCTTTTAATGTGTATTTGAGAAAAAAAAATATTCAGAAGAGATATATTATTAGAGCATTTAATGAAAAGCACTTTTTTATATTTGTGTAAATACAATCGGTTGCTGAAATGATAAGTCGTGATTTATTGTTAATAAGTTATCATTAGTATGGTGTACTCTGAGTCATGTACCTCATGAGTTACAATGCAAAATAAACGGAGAGCATCATCTACATTTATGAATATGATTTAATTTTGTGCTCTTCCCCAACACACTAGATGACAACAAAACATTCTGAATGAATGAGTGAATTACCTGAAAATGTCAGACATTTTCTGAAATCAGTATTTAAATGAACATGGAATTTTTACTGTACTGGTGATTTTGCAGGTTTAAGCTCAATAAATACAACCTGCGTCTATACAACTGGAGCAGTAAGTTTTAGAATTTTTTTACCTATCTTCCAGATTGCCATTTATTCCAGCACACTAGCAAAATAAACTTGTAGAGACATAAACCATGCTTGGGGCATTAAATCCATCACATGAACAAGAAGTTTAATATTACATTTTATGGTCGAAGCAATGTAATTATAACATAGAAAAAAATATGTCTCTGCCAGGTAATATAGTCCCAGGAGAAGACGGCTTTAAAACCTTACAACTGTGTGCAAGTGTTACTAAGCAAAACTTTGGGTGGGTGTATCACCTGAACATTTTATTTAGCAAGATTAGGGAACTTGGTAAAATAACACCAAAACTAAAATACCGTTTTAGAAAATGGTAGGCAGTAACATAACGTGTATACGGGTAGTATTTATTGGGCTTAAACATGAAAACCGGTGTGGTCCTTTAAAGAAACATTGTCCCAGGATGCCTTTTAAAGTGTTTGCATATAGTGGAAGTTCCAGATGAGGACAGTAGGTGGCGGTAACGCACCTAACACAGGTAATGACTGCTTTAAAAGTCCAGGAAGAGGAAGTTGCGTCTCGCTCATTAGCGGTATTTGTTGTTTTGCTTCTGTTTGACTCACCGGTTCTGGATGTTGTGCCAAACAGTCCAAAGAACAGACCATAAATGGAAACAACCGGAGCGTATTCGTAAAGAATAAACGTTTTTACACGGAACAGCATAATATAAACAGGGATTCAGCATTTCCATCTTGCAGTTGTGGGGGGGAAAAAAAAAAACAAAAAAAAACAGCGACTGTATTTCACGGAATCGCTTTAGTTTGAAGGTATGATGCTGTCTTTTTTTTTTTTCCAACAATCTAGAATTAAAGCAAAGTAGCTTATATTTAGTCAAAATGTCTCGGAAGTAGTCGATTAAATTCTGATTTTTTTTTCGTATTTTTTTTCATTTCTAGCTATTCTGTCATTTTAATGTTTCTTTTATTCTTGTACTGTCTGTAGGCTATATAATCTAAGCTTTAGGCTTTATAAAGCTATNTTTTTCGTATTTTTTTTCATTTCCAGCTATTCTGTCATTTTAATGTTTCTTTTATTCTTGTACTGTCTGTAGGCTATATAATCTAAGCTTTAGGCTTTATAAAGCTATAAAAAGTATCAGTTCAAATTGAAGGTTGCTAGAGGTCTGTTATTATAGTGGTAGACAGCATGTTGTTTAATGTTTAACAAAGATGATAAGCTCAGTTTTATTCAGTCCACCAGGGAAATGTCCAAAATCGAGCGTCTGAATGCCCGAGTAGCCAAGCTGCTGTCTAAAGCAGTGCAGGAGGTGCTGGAGGTGGTGAGGGAGACGGTATGGGAGTACCAGGAGAAAACAGCCAGAACCCAGAGAGAGAACCAGAGCCTGAAGAGGAGGCTGCAGGAGCTCCAGGACAAGATAAATGCAGAGAGCAACAGTAAGAACATACAGCTATTAGAACTTTTGTCTAGATAGACGCCAACGTTTACCATCTCTTTTCTTGCAGGAATCGTGCCACACATTTCTCCTGCTTCCCATCAGGCTGAGGTGGAGCTGGAGCCCACAGAACAAAAACAGAAAGAAGAGCTCAAAGAGGACATGGAGCTTATCTCATCTAATGAGCACAGTACAGAGATTTGTCCCTCAAATTCATATGATGACCTTGTCTGTGAAGCACCCATCACGGTTCAATCATTATCCAGCCCTTGCCTCTCTCCTAAAGACACAATAGAACCATGTTTGGGTGATGAAAACTTACATTACCCAAGAAATCTTAACAGGGAAGGAGAACGTGCAACATCAACACCATTTTCAAATGATTTAAACTCCATCGTTACAGTTACAGTCTCTGATAACAGTTCTCAGCCTGATTCTCATCTGCCTTTTACATCCAATGAAATCAAATCTGAGCCTAAATTGGAAGAAGATGTTGTGCACAGCACAAATAATTTTTACAGTGCTGCTGGCACAAGCGCTACATCGTTAGGCATGTTAACTCCAGAACCCCAAGTCAGTTCAGCCTCCTACTTTGGGTCAGGGGTCATCTTCAACCAAAGTGGTACAGAGGAGCCAGTGGCAGTTGGGAGCATCGCTGGTTCTGCGACGTCTAGTAGCTACAATATGAACAATGTTGGAGCAGGAAACAAGAAGGCTTCAGGCGGCTTGAGAACATTTCAGAGATTTGCTGGCAGCGGAAAACAGTACTGCTGCTCGCTGTGTGGCCGCACCTTCAGACACGCAGGAGACTTCAAGAAACATAACAGGGTCCACACAGGGGAGAAGCCATACTGCTGTTATGTGTGTGGGAAGCGGTTCAGTCAGTCCGGCTACCTGACGGTGCATCTGCGCTACCACACAGGAGAAAAGCCGTTTTGCTGCAGCCACTGCGGCAAANCTACCTGACGGTGCATCTGCGCTACCACACAGGAGAAAAGCCGTTTTGCTGCAGCCACTGCGGCAAAAGTTTTAGCCACTCAAGTAATTTAAAGAAACACGTACAAACTCATCAGTGATCCTTCTGTGTTTTGTGAATTTGTGTCACTGTTCAGCTTTTAGTTAAGGTTATCCAGACTTTTATATATATGTGTTATTGATATTTAGTGATTAACTTTGTTAAAGTCTGTCTGTCAAGGTACAAATTATGTTGATGTTACAAATTAAAAGGGTATTTAATATATTCAAATCATGTTGGATTCACTCAAACTGGATGTCATGTTGTCCTGTAAGCATTTTTGTGGAAACGAATTGAGCGTAGTACAATCCCTAGTACAATCCTGTTTTTAAAAATTAAAATCAATTTTGGGAAATAATTATACAGCTAAATGTGCCTTCTTTTATTTTCTATCATATTTTCTGCTGTTGCTGCTTTACTGTTGCTCACCAGTGTTGTTTACTGTTACTTCCAACTCAAAGTAACATATTTTGCACATTCTGTGGTAAATTAGACTGCATTTACATCCTGATCTTGGACATTGATCATTTACATTCTGACATCTAAAATAAAAGGATGAGATTTAGAATCTATCTGCTAAGTTGCCTGCAGCACTAACAAGCAATAATAATAATATGTAAGATTACATACAGTGGCCCTTGCATTACTACAAGCACACATTGAAAAAAGAAAAAGACACATGAGGAGAACAATAGCCTCTGATTGCCTGCAGTAATCACAGGCAATAAAGAGAACAATTGCCTGTGATTGCCTGCAACAATCATAGGAATAAAGAAAAGGAGAACAATAGCCTGTGATTGCCTGCTGCATCACAGGTAAGAAACTGGAGGCTAATATCGTTTATGGAGCAACCTTTTGAACATGAACTGTAATGGGTTTCATTTAGCTTAAATGATTGAAATGTACGAGACATGTAGCCTTACAAAGTCATTTCAGAAATTTTATTTGGCTTGCTGTGAGGCTATGAAACCTCTGAAGTAATCCTGAAACGTGACTTTCTACATTTTCTCCACATTGAAGGTTTAGTTAGAGTGAAGCATGAAATAAATGTTTCTGGTCTTTTTCTCACAGTTGGTAGTGTGCTTTGGGTGGAGACTCCTCTCCTTCCTTCACTTGCCATTCCTCCCTCAGTGGACCAAACCAGTTCCCTGCACCCCTCCTAAGGACAGCTGGGAGAGGGACTTAACCCTGCCCCTCAGCACCATGCATGCTGACTCAAGTAGCCCAGAGGATGATGCAGTGTTTGTGCTGGATCCCACAGACCAAGAGCTTTCTCCCAACTTCTCACACAGGTGGAGAATCAGATGTATCTGTGTTGTGTCATCTGCCTTGCATCCCAACCTGAAGGTAAAAAACCCCCCACTTGTGATTGATTTAAGTGTGTGTGTGTGCGTGTGTGTGTGTGTGTGTGTGTGTGTGTGTGTGTACAAATTAAACACACAGTCTATGTCACTTCTCCATGTGCAGAGCCAGTGTTCTTCATCATCAAAATTGTCCTACAGGGACAGCCATGATTGTGACGTTGCCACTTTACAGACAAGAACAAAGCTTTTTCACTTTAACATGACAGTTTAAAAAGAGTAAATGACTTATTGCATGAAGTGTTCTTAGTGTTTCTAAAATGTTTTTTTTTTCTATTGTGTTGCAATTCTTCAATAAGTTGTTTTAATATGTATTGGACAAATTAAAACCTTACAATTGTGTGCAAGTGTTCGCAAGAGAAACTTAAAGTGGGTGTATCACCTGAACATTTCAAGATTAGGGACTTGCTAAAATAACACCAAAACTAAATATTTTAGAAAATGGTAGGCAGTAACATAATGTGTATACGGGTAGTATTTATTGGGCTTAAACATGTAAAATCACTGGTGCGGTCCTTCAAGAAACTAATTTTCCTAAGATGCCTTTTAAAGTTTGTATATGGCGTAAGTTCCAGATGAGGACAGTAGGTGGCGGTAACGCACCTAACACAGGTAATGACTGCTTTAAAAGTCCAGGAAGAGGAAGTTGCGTCGTGGCAATATAAATGCAAATCGTGCTCATTAACGGTATTTGTTGTTTTCCTTCTCTGACTCACCGGTTCTGGATGTGCCAAACAGCCCAAAGAACAGACGATAAATGGGAACAACCGGAGCGTATTCGTAAACAATGAACTTTTTTATACGGAACAGCATCAGATAAACTAAGATTCAGTATTTCCATCTTGCAGCTGTGGAACACAAAACACCGCGACTGTATTTAGTTTGAAGGTAGGATACTGTAAGACTAGATTTATTTTTTCTGAATCTGAGTTTATGTTTTATTTTTCTTTGAATTTATATACAAAAGGAATATAATTTTAATGTTTGTGTTGCATTTATGAAGGGACTAGGTATTTGCCCATGAAGACGGTTGTTTGCGAGTGATGGGTTGGCGGAGTGATTTTTTTGAGAGAGAGAGAAAGAGAGTGTGAGTGAGTGAGTGAGTGAGTGAGTGAGTGAGTGAGTGAGTGAGTGAGTGACGGGGAAAGCGGAACGGAAGATTGTGAGGTAGAAGTGACGGGCTGAGAAAATAAAATAAAAAAAAATCTAAAACAGGAGAAATCGTACCTGTGCTGTACTTGACACACAACCCGAAGAGTAAGTGACTGAGAGGAATATCTCGGTATTACAATACTGCCTTATTTTACAATCTAGAATTAAAGCAAAATAGCTAATATTCAGTCATAATATGTCTCGGTAGTAGCTAATTAAATTCTGATTTTTTTCGTATTTTTTTTCATTTCCAGCTATTCTGTCATTTTAATGTTTCTTTTATTCTTGTACTGT
>VXCM01001586.1:0-40201 GCA_014773175.1 Lucifuga dentata
AAAAGTTAAGATGCATCATTATAAAAGAACTCCCGGAGCGCGTTCGCCATCGTTCGCCATCGTACTCATTAAGAGCATGCGAGGGCGTGCGAGAAAGATTCAGCTGGTGACTGAATCAAGTGACAAAGACTCGAGCTTTAGACGTGTCAGTGAGTCGTACGCTGTGACCTGTTATCGTCAGGCACTGCTGCGGCTCTAAAAAACTTAAATATGCATGCATGATGGCGTAATTACACGCACTCAGCTCGCACACGCTGAGTTTAATAATGGTAGGCTTTCATAGTACAAGGTCAATGGGAGTCAATCAGCAGTCACTGTTAAGAGGGAACATTACAGGCTTGGAGCTTTGGAATGTACAAAGGGGGAATGTTCATTTTTTTAATATTCAGAATGGACTGAAAGGGTTTCTCAGCCAGAAGTCCATAAGGAACTCTGAAAAATCATTACCGAAATGGAGAAACACCTAGGATTCTGACAGACTTATGAACGTTACAAATGTTCTCATGCAGAGCGGCCCACGGTGCGACTGCGGCGGCGACCGAGATTTTAAATCGGAACGACTATATTATTCTGTCACTTCATCACATAGCTTTGTCATTTTGCTTAATCGTATTCGTATTAGGATTCGTATCAGCGTTTGATAGATTCCTTGAGGGCTGTTTTCACAGTCAAAGACCAACACAGTCAAACACAGAATCGAGACTGCACGCTCAAAACTCTTGAATATTGTTGAATATAATGACATTTCAGCATTCGGTGCCTGGTGAAGGTGCAGAATACTGGTGATTAGACTATTCCAATTACTTTTAATGGCCCATAATCAATGCTAATAAAATCAAAGGTGGAACTAGTAGCTCTACATGTAGCATGTTACGTGTCATTTAGCAATGTTTTACACTCATAATAACAGTGAGTTTCGCTCTGTGTCCTGTCTTCTTTGTCAGGTTTTGTTACCTGAACAAAACAGTGATTTTTATTTATTATGTAACCTTTATTTAACCAAGAGAACCTCAGCCAGATTAAAAATCTGTTTTTAAGAGTGTCCTGGCCAAGCAGTGACAAGCAAGTTACAGACAAATGACATAAAATAAAGTGATTGTTGTGCAAAAATTGCTGATACCACATAAATTAAGAAAGTGTTAAGATTAAAATTTTCAGGAAATAATTTACCAAAAACACTCTTATAATCAGACCATAAAAGCGGTAGCAACACTAAACACAACAATAAAAAAAAACACAGCATTCCCCATGACATTGACTTTTTGATGATGATACATTAAGATCCTGCAGCAAACCGTTAAATCTATGATTAATAGCTTTCATTTAAAGGACCATACCAGCTATTTTACATGTTTGAGCCTAATATATTCAATTTCCATACATGTAATATTACTGGCAATCATTTCCTAAAGCATACTACTAGAACGGTGAATTAAAAAAAATGGTTTTCCCACCTTTCAGACCTCCATTGGTTTCAGTTCATTCTGGTACGCTATTAAAATCAATCAAGACTAATCAAGGCTAATCAAATATCTTTTTGATACTTGAAACGTTCTTGGGATAGGTAATCCATCATCGCCAACAAGACGTGTATTCAGGTTTTTTTGAAGTTTCATAATTTTAGCATTTAAGCGCAATAAAAAGCGCGGAGTGAATGTATGTCTCCATCGGGGAATATAGTCCCAAAAGAAGACCTGTGTTTATGGAAAAATTTAAAGGACCATGACTTCATAAGGCTGCGTAACTATTAACAGGAGAAACATGGATTTTTAAGGTGGGTGTATCACTAGAATATTTGATTTTGAAAGATTAAGAGATTTTGCAAAATATCAGGAAAGCTGAAATACAGTTTCATCCTTTGGGAAATGATTGTCAGTAACATTACATGTATGAAAATTGAATATATTAGGCTCTAACATGCATGCAAAATGGTGATATGGTCCTTTAATGCCACTGTGCAATTTGTGCTTTTTCATGTGTCGCTACAGATCTCGGTTACTTAATTTCTAGTTTATTAGTCTGACTCCCACTCAGTTCTGTGGTTTTGTTAGTATACTGAACATATATGTTTTCATATTGGGAGGAAAACTGATCATGCACAGAAACCCCTAACCCTAACCCTAAACCTAATCCTAACCCTAACCAAACACAAGTCGGGCCTAGTGGGATTTGAACCCAGGACCTTCTTGCTGTGAGACAGAACTAGTTCTCATCATCGCTGCCATCATCATCATTATATTATCATTTTGTGTGTGTGTGTGTGTGTGTGGGGNGGGGGGGGCATCTGCATACCAAACATGTCTGCTATACATTTAGCTGCATCATTTGACATTGCCTACTCATTTCAAGCTGGATTAAATATAGCTCGCCTTTTGTCTTTCTGCTTTATTCTCTATTTTTCCAGCTAAACCATGGATTTGTATTAAAATTGCACAAAGTAAAACAAAAAAATATAGTCTTGAGCAATTCTAATATCCTTTATCAACCTGGTAAGTTGCTGCATTTCTGGATGAGCATGTCAGAATTCATAAATGACGCTGGCAGCCAACATAGAAAAGGATAAAGGCAGATTTAGACTACTACACAAGTCAGAGGTTGGGTTGTTGGTGAATTTATAAAATTTCTTCTTATATTCGCTCACCATCTGAGAATTTGCCAAGATCGGACATTAGCCTCCACATGCACTGTCTTGTCACTTGTCATTGCTGGCTCAGTCTGTTCTGATGAGCTCGGAGCCTCAGGTGTTGTCTGTCTGCCTGGTTATCACAACGTGGCCTTTTAGCCTGATAATCTATGTTTCTCTGGCAAACAGCCTAGACAAAACAAAGGCAGGGACACAACCTACACAGATGTAAGCGTGCATGCACAAATTAACGTGCACACACACGAATGCCCTACTGAACTGGCTTATTTCCTATTAATCTCCACTTCTTTCCCTCTGCTAATCTGTCTGCGCATCTGCTTACAATGCTGCCTGCAATTTGTTGTTAAGTCATGTGATCGCTTACATGTTTTTTTTCCCACTCCATTTCCCTGAATTGCATGTTTTATGCTAAATCAAATGCAACTCTGGGTTTACTTCTAATTTTGATAAACTTGAGATCTTCTCCCTCTGCAGCTAATAAACTTTTCTATTTGCTGAAGACACCAGTCGCTCATCTAATGCTATTTTCCAAAAAGCATGTTGATAGCATGTTTGGCTATATTCAAAATAAGCAAAACAAGCAACCAGAGACAAAACTGGGGCTTCTGTGTCAAAATACTTTGCTTATGAGAGGCTGATCCGCTGCAAATCTCACAGTCAGCTTTTCTGAAAGGCATTTTTTCCTGTTCACAGCCAAATGCAACGTCAGCATTTTCAAATAAATCCACTTAGAGAGCATTTTTAGAAAGCTCAGATTTGAAAACAAAGACCACAGGAAAAGTCTCTTTTCTTTCTCTCTAACAATTCATTCTCTGCAAGGTGGCAACACACATAATATTTCTTCTTTTCTCTCCCTCTTCCTGATGAAAAACTGCCATGCATACTCCCTGTGACATTTCAAGTCCATCCCACGACACCTGAGAGATACATTTTTTAAATGCAATCAAAAGGAAATCGATTGAGAGGCTGCCTTACGCCGCCCTTCATTCCGTGACCTTATCAAAGAGAGCAAAGGCCTGAGTGGTCTTCAAGGCAACAAGTACTTCGACTCCGCTGGGGAATAGTGACGTTAGCGATAAAAACTTGATGAGTCACTCAGGGTGCTCTCCCAGGATTTGCTCTTTTGCCTCTTTTGCCTTGTTTCCAACCTGTTTTTGTTCTCTTTTCCCTGCCTGTAAGGAAATAAACTTGCGTACTTCACCAAAAATCTGACATAAAGTCGCTGGCCAACAGATCCATTTCCCAAAACAAGAACCAAAGCACAAATCACTTTTGAAATTTTAAACAAATTGATTAACTTCCCTGAATGCTTCCATGAACTCTCACTGATAAAAATGTTTATTTGGGTTTCTCAATTTAGGGGACGCCTCAAGCGACTTCACTTTAAATTACACTGAAGGACACGTAGTGCTGTTTATTTTTTTCTCTTTCACGGTTTGTAATCCCTTCCAAGCAATTCTGATTGCATAAAAAAGATTAAGGAAGTTTACTCATCTTACCATCATATCAGATTGCCACAGAGTCTAAAATGGAAGTGTCAACGCCTACATTTGTATCTCTTTATTCCTGTGTAATAAGCTGGGTAAAAGGCATTTATACTGCTTATCTATTGTATCCACTATCTCGTTGTACTTAATCTGATGTCTTATATAATGTGCATGTACATCTTTTTGGTAAGTCTAGCTGGTAATCTTTCCAGGAAAAGCAGACAAGGAGCAGTGATATAATCAAAATCAGACAGGCAGAATTAAATAGCGATGATAGAAACAGAATAGAGATCACAGGAAATCTGATCTGGATTCAGCAACAATAGGCTAGTTTCCGTGACCAAACAAAGTTGTTCAGGACTTTTTTAGTACCTCCTCATAAATAAATTGATATATGCACTAGAACATAAAAAACAAACAAGAAACACTATTGATCCTGTGATGCATACATTTTAGTTACTGATTACATCTTAAATAGAACATAGCAGACAGATTTTTCTGTTCTTGATTTCATTTATGAGGTACCTTAGCAATGCTTCATCGTAGTGTGCTTACATGTGTGCCATAATCTGTTTTGTCTGTTCTGCAAAGGTAAAACAAGCTGTGTATACGGATGGAATTAATAGGATTCTGTCGTTTACCAACTATACGTGACGTATAGTCTTAATCTGTATATGAGGGAGAGTCTGCCAAGTGAGAAAATGCTTGCACATGTGATTTACTTTGATTATAAAACAATCAACTGTTTACACGGTTAAGTAAATCGATTTACAATTGATTTTGTGACTCAAAGTAAGCCAGTGTTGATTGATTTATACTGATTTCAATCTAATCATGGTGTCTATGTGACATTCAAAAAAAAAAAAAAAATTTACTGCCTTAATTGGATTACAGTTACAGTTTTAACATGCATATAAACCTGATGATTGCTCCACTTTTAATCTCCTTTTCTGCACACTGAGTGCAGAAAAACAGGCCATTTTAGCCACTGTCTCTTTAAGGCCTCCTTCCTGATCTATTGGTTTGTCTTACTGGATGCATTTCCATAGGCATTTATGTCAACTTTTGCATACTCCCAGGGGAAATATCAAAAAGAATGTCAACTTTAAATATTGCCCTTTTGTGCCATAAAGCGATATCTACATTTTAACATTGGTTTATAGTGCTTCCCAAGACCTGTAGGTGAAAGACTTAAGGAGTAACACCAAAAAAATATATATGAGAAGTCAAAAACATCTCAGTCATCATGATAAGCAGTGAACAGAGAAATAAAAACTTACCTTTCTTAGCAGTGGCCATGTCTGGGGGACTGGTTCAATACAGACGCACTTAGATGCTGTCACAGCCTTATCATCTTAGCAGCCTGACCTTCGAACCACCCTGGAAAACAAGTCAGGATGAGAGGCGATAATGTGACAAAGATGTAGCAATGAAGAGAAAGAAGGAAACTAGAGGTGAGGATTCAATCAGCAGAGGAGGTTGGGAAGGTAAGGAGGGAGGTTAAAGCCGTTCAGAGGAGACTAATAAAATGAGGAAATCAAAGCTCGCCACAACAAGCTTCACAGAGCATTTCCCTCTGTCAATCACCGCAGAACCAAGATGTCAAGCCGGGACCAGAGACTGCCAGCGGAGACCTCAATTAAACAAAAACACAACAAAGCAATCTAAGAGGATTATCTGGAGGCTGAAGCTGCTGTTTGTGGGTTTTGCATAGATGGATGAACCCTCATGACATCTCAGGGAGGCGGCCAGCATAAATATGGAAATGCACAAGATGTTTGTGGCCGGTGTATTATATTACAGCAATGCAACGAGAGCATAGGTGAAAGGGTTGTTGAGCAGAGCTGTTAAATCCAGAGAGAGCAGTTGTATTCTCAGGAATTATTGCTGTTACACAACAACAAGCAACACGTGTGATCTGACTAATGTTTCTCTTTATGTAAGAATAAAACAGGCATTACAGGCCGAAACTGCAACTGTAATAAGACAATAACAGATTTAATTGTAGCAGGTATAGCAGTAATAATAGTGGCAGTAGTATCTGCGGTATGTCTATGAAGATTCTCAGTCATTGGATATCTAATGCTAGTAGCTCAAGGTAGTAATTCTGCTTCGTCTTGAAGATGTTTGCCACTCATCCAAGTTCTAATTCGACGTTGGGCAGCGTTTGTCCTTTGAGAGTCGTTCTCACATGGGTCAGGTGGAGTCATGTGACGGTTATTGTGAGGCCTTGGTATAAGACCAAGCTTTCAGAGTCACTTGTGGGTTGAACTTCCTTTTTCTAGTTCAGAGAGCCTGGGAAAGTAGGGCGAGTGTCGGCGCCCAAATCCTCCCATTTCTAACTACAACAAGGGAGGGAAAGATGTCAAACGGGACAGAAAACTTACAGTGTCATACCCAGCGAGGATACTTTGGCCTCAGAGGAGGATCCAGTTTTAACAGTGGGAAGTATCAGTGCTGTTTTGAACCCTTAAATGGGTCGCTATGATTAGAAAACTTCTTGTGGGACTCGTGCCTCCAGGTCTGACAGCAGCAGCGTGTCTCTTACTGCATTCAGCTTTCCAGCTTCACGTGCAAACACGCAGGCGTCAATGTTGTTAGTTGTTTCGACACTAATATAGGTGATCTTTGTCTCGTCCCATACATTAATTAAAGCTATAGCATCCTCTTTGACAGCAGAGAGGGCAGAGTTTTGATGTGTGAAAAAATAACACAAACAGTGTGAAATGTGCCACATCCAGTGTGCCGCTGAGTACAGAGTGTTTTTCCCACCCATGATAAATGCACCAATTCACATTTTATTTAACACTGACATTTTGGTCAGGGCACCAATTTGCAACAATCAAGCCTTGATTGCTAAGTGGTTTGAAAAGGGTGGTCTTGTTTAAAATGTCTGTGCTTGTACTGAAAAAAAGTAATAATAATAATTTTGAAGACTTATAATTTCTTAGTTGAATTTGCTTAAATTTCTGTATAAGGGTTGATTGAAAAGTAAGGAAGTGGGCAATTTTTTGTGGAAGTAATGGAAAAAGAAATACAAGTTCTTGGGTGGTTTTGTACAACAACTACATTCAACTGAACTAAGTGATTAGAATTTACAAATTCTAAAAGTGCCCAAGGCTTTGTGATTTGGACCATAATCACATTATGATTATGTACTTTATGTACTTTCTGGCTGCTCTCCAGAAATATAACTTTTAACTTCTGATCTGATCCCCTTGGGTATGAAAGACTCACTTCTTCCAAAACATTAAAAAGACTTTAGCTGGAACTTCTTGATATCCTATCGGCTGTGGATGATTGATTGATTGATTGACTGATTGATTAATTTTTTCGGGCCTGGGATGAATCCCTTTGGCAAGGTTGGTAAAAGTGTGTCAAACTGGAAGAAAATTACTGCACACAGAAAAAGAAATAACTGCAAAACCTGAGTTAGAATTTTCTATGTCAGGCTCAGAACTTACCAATCAACCATTGATACCTTGTGTTTTGTATTCCACCATGAATATAATAATGACTTGTTAATTAAGAAACACTGTAGGCATCAACTTTAATCACGCATGTCTTAGATGATTGCTGAAATATTAACACCATGCCTGATGATGGGTCATGGAAAATGCATGATACAGCCCACACTAACCTGAAAAGGGTTCGAGTGCCGAGGCTAATGCACACTCATGACAACATGCCACTCATGACGACAGCAAGCTCGTTACTGACAGCTCCTTCAGCATCATGGTGACAAACTGGTTTTGTAGATGCAACAGGAAGCAGCAGCACGTACCTGTTTCCTGCTTTGAATTTATGCTTATTTGTCTCCTCCATTTGAAACAAACAGCAGAAAGTTAACATTCACTTTAACCTTTAACCTTGTTCTATGTTACACCATTATTGAATAAGATATGGATTCTGTGTAAATTGTCTCCTGACACCATTATTAAAAGCCTGGCTGGTGCTGGAATTTTGTAGTGCCAAATTATACTTGCCCACATTCTTTTTTTTTTTTTTTTTTTTTTTTTACATAAACACACAAGTCTCACATTTAGTTATTAAAAAGCTGTGGCAATAGCAGCACTCTATTTTGCAGTTAAACAATAAAGTTAATCATCAAAGAGCACATTAATAGTACATAAAGATAACCGTAGCATTTTCAAATTGACTAAAAATTAAAATTATAAATAAGATATCAGTCGAGTTCTAACACTTACCCCCTACATATCTCTCTACAATATGTTATTTAATATAATAACTTTATCATTAGTACTATCTCTGTTTACAGTTTAACCCTTTCCTTACACTGCTTCGTTGTTCTGTTACCCTGTTCATGTCTATTTATTCCTTCTCACTGTCAAACCATGTATGCAATACCTTGCAATATACTATTATTAACAACAGCATTGCTATGAGCTCTGTTTACGCTACTGTACTTTGTTTATATGCTGGCTTACTGTATTGTTACGTTGTAAATACATTTCTAATCCAGTTGTACTTCCACCATGTACATAATATACTTAATGTACATCATAATAACACTGATTATCATAATTTGTACAATCTAGAGAGCATGAACATACTTCCCCCCCCCCCCNCCCCCCCCCCATTCTTCATTGTTTTCGTACGTGAAGGATAATAAAGTTGAACTGAACACAATATAGCAGGATAGTGACTGGGAAATTAAACATATACACAGCAGGAATAGTTATATTTTAAAGAAGACATGCAGGTGTGCACCGCTGCAGCGTTACAAAGCCGATCTGGCAACGTAAACCCCAAATTAAGTAAAAAAAGTTACTAATATTACCGCAAACCACAAATTTACCTTAAATTTAGCACCGCAGATTAAATCCGTACAGCTGACTGAGCAGGCAGCGGAAATCGTAGTTGTTTTGTAGAAGTGCTGGTAAGTAAATGGAGGAGCGCAGCTGCTAATACAACCACCAGATCCAATACAAACGAACACCAAAGCTTCCTCTCCTCTCCTCTTCTCTCCTCTCCTTTTCCCTCCTCCTGCTGCACTTTCTCTAACACAGTTTCCGCGTTTGATCACGTGATTTGTATCCGCTCCTGTCAGGTAAGCCCTGTTTACAGTGAGTGTTCAGCAGATATAATATTTCTAATACTATAATAGATGTTGTGCTCGTTTTAAAGAAACTTCGAGTGTCTCTGCGTGTCTGCTGAGAGGCTGATGATCAGTGCCGAGCGAACGCAGGAGCTTCAACCGTCTTTTACTTCACCAGGCTGTAGTTTGTGGAAACGTGGCGCCATCTTGTGGTCACGTGTACACATTGGGCGCGACCAAGGATTAAGCTTTGTGTAAATCCCTAAAAGTTTATTTTATTTTCTAGTGGAGATCCCACGATTTTACAAACAATGCCAAACGTGATAGATAGGTTATTTTATTTAGTTTAATTTTTGTACAAAATTATACTAGCTAATATGGTGACATTATCTTTATATTTAGCTTACTTTTTTTGACGTTCGAGAGGGCAATTTTACAGGATCTGGCAACCCCTTAGTGGTTTTTGGATAAGTTTCTTAAATTACCCGGATGTAAAGGAGAAAAAGGGGAAAAACGCTAAATTAGCGTATTACCATAATTACCTCTTTAGCTAGGTGTGTGGACTTCTTCAGTTCCGTTAAACTTTAATAAAACGTCGACTGTCTTCAACAGTAGGATAAATTGTGTTTTTCCAGTAAGTTTTTTAAAACTAAACTTTACATTTTTTTTAAACTAAAATTACATTTTACTAAGTTTATTGTTTTTTGGGGATGCTTAAATCGACTTCCAAAATCGACTCCCGTGAAACTGGCTACAGGTTTAGGCTAACATCAGGAGAGGTCGGTAAGAAACTATTTTAATTTAATTTCAGTCATATTAGCAACATTACATAATTGCATATTATCTTGCTAGATAATATATAAATATTGGTAGGCCGCATAATAATAACTTAGCTAATCTCCTCACCGTAGTTAGCTTTGTCACATTTTGTTTTTTTAACATGTTAATTACATGTTGAGTTGATAAAGGTTGTCTTATTACTTGATTTGTAAGCTTATATTTTGCAGATGTAATAACATTTTCTTGGCATTCTACTGACAATATACACTATATTCGTAGTTTTATCAATTCGGGGTAATGTTATTGTCCTTCATTTCAGGCATTCCTGGAATTTGGAAAGAGATGGCAGCAAATGTATCAGTAAGTAATGAATTTTCATTTCAAATATTCGTATCTGTAACAATACCTGATAGTGTTACAAGTACAGGCAGGCCTGCTTATAAACCTTGTCCCCAGAAAGTTGTTCATAGCCCGGCTAGCTCAGTCGGTAGAGCATGAGACTCTTAATCTCAGGGTCGTGGGTTCGAGCCCCACGTTGGGCGTCATCTTTTAATGTATCTCCATCTTTCAACCATTCTATTTACAGAAAGGAAAGACCTTTTTAAAGATCAGTTGTGTTCATCTTTGTGAATAAATGTTGAAATCAAGTCTTTTCTACTCAAGTGTCCTATAAGCGCGATGATTTAAATTGTAAAGAATGCCTCCTGAAATACAGCAGTCCCCGGAAAGCTATGATGATGACCGAGGCAGGTCATGTGGTCTCTGTGGCGCAATCGGTTAGCGCGTTCGGCTGTTAACCGAAAGGTTGGTGGTTCGAGCCCACCCAGGGACGACTTACGTTTTAAATCATATGTCCTGTTGTGCTCAATTTAGTAGAAGAAAAAGATGTAACAGCTTGACTTGAGGTGTTGTTCCTTCAGCCTCATAGTATCCTTCATAGTCAGATTAATGATTTGTCTTCTACCTTTAGCTTGCTGCTTTTGCAACTGTAGCCTTCTAAGGCAGTCATAAGTTTTTCTTGAATCTTTTTTGTCATTTCTGCTTTCCTGCTTTGATTAGCTGTAATATTGGCTTTTTATAAACTTTCATTCTCTAAAAATTGTCAACAATAAATAGCTTTACAGTGTGTGCCTTGTTGCGTTTGAAGCGATCATGCAGGCTGTGATTGCTTAATCACTAGAAGCTGATGAAAGACGGCAATACGATAAAGAGGTGACACCCAACGTGGGGCTCGAACCCACGACCCTGAGATTAAGAGTCTCATGCTCTACCGACTGAGCTAGCCGGGCTGTGTCAAGTCTGGTATTCACCACAGTGTGTCATTTTTAGTACAGGTGTGGGTTTGTCTCGTTGTGGTGTGTCTTTTTCCCACGGTTGGAGTGGAATGAGAGAAAGACGTTGCTTTTTACCTGTTGTAGTGTACTTGTCTCTGTGGCGCAATCGGTTAGCGCGTTCGGCTGTTAACCGAAAGGTTGGTGGTTCGAGCCCANTTTTTTTTTTTTTTTTTTGGCTGTAAGAAAAAAAATAATGCCAGTGCAGCTGCTTAATTTGTGGGTTTCTCTTTCCACTTCCATATGGTTTCATTCCAAAGATAAAAAATAATGAGACTGAACTATACTGTTGTTGCATGTAAAAACTAACATACTGTAATTTAAAATATTTTGATATTTTGAGAGTTATTTGAGAGTATGTTTGTATGTCTGTAAATGATACATTTTAAAAGAACGGATAAAAAGTTTCACCAGATTTAAATGAGAAAGTAGCAGCTATGAAAGCATTCCTCACTTCACAATACTGGGAAGACTTCCCTCCTCCTCCTCCTCCTCCTCCTCCTCTTCCTGTCTTTTTTCCTTGTCGTCCTCTCTNCTTCCCTCCTCCTCCTCCTCCTCCTCCTCCTCTTCCTGTCTTTTTTCCTTGTCGTCCTCTCTTCTCCTCCCCCATGGCTCCTATTGTTTAATCGAGTGTGTAGCTTGTTTTCTCCCCCTCTCATAGGATTTTGTGTTGTACAAAGAGAACAATTCTGAGATACACTTAGGAAAAAAAAAATGTAGTTGTGAAATAAAAACTGCCGTCCCTGGGTGGGCTCGAACCACCAACCTTTCAGTTAACAGCCGAACGCGCTAACCGATTGCGCCACAGAGACCACATGACCTCATCATATGGACTGTATACTCTTAATGTTGATCACACATAAGTCAGAAGTCAGAGTTCATCTGAATTCTTAATTGTGCGCAGTTAAAGACAAAAAAACAACACAGATTTAAAAAAAAAATAAATTTAATATATGCAGAGCAAAGGCCTCATCGTCTTCATACTCAAAAAAATAATAATTGTATTATCTATGCCCCTTACTTGTACTAAACTTACTCTGATTTATGCAGATTTCAGTCTAATTAAAGTGTCCACACGAGGTTTGAAAAAAAAAATCGATTTGTTGTCTTAATCCCAGTATAATCAACGTTTTAATGTGCATGTGAATGTACTGATTGTTCCAGTGGACCTTTCTGGAAACATCTGTATGCCTACTCCATGTACTGTATTTCAGCGCTCATTTATTCAACATTTTTCCTTTAATTTGTCACCCATATATGCATAAGTTAAACATGATCAAAAAAGATGGCACTTTCACTCATGCTTTGCACATAGAAGCTGTTGATGTTTTTTTGTAACTCTCCTCATATAGAGAGTAACTCCTGGTAAAGCAACACATGACAAATATGGGTATACTATATTGCTCCCTACACAATCACCTCTTACTTATAAGTCTTACGTCCAGCTTTGTCAGAAGAAGTACAAAAAGTTCCAAAAACAAATGTATAACTTCTAAAGCTTATGTCTGATTAATAAATGCCTATATGTAAATAAAATAGCACAAAAATGTGTGGGCATTGTGAGTGTCCATACCTTTTTTCAAAAAAGTCAACATGAGTCTCTGTGGTGCAATCGGTTAGCGCGTTCGGCTGTTAACTGAAAGGTTGGTGGTTCGAGCCCACCCAGGGACGTAGGTTTTCTTTAATTCCCAAGAATGCACAGGGTAACTGCTGATTAATGACAAATAAGGTGATAGTGTTTTCAGATTAATTGTAATACAAAAGGAAGTCCAAGGATTTTTTTGTGTTGCTAAGATACCAAGGATGTATTGTTGAGGAATATTTAGTATTCCTTAAGGTGCATGATTGTTCCCACAGACATTTATATAATCTGAAATCAACACTTTTGCATAAGTGCATCAATCTTCGAAGTAAAAAATTGAACATTTAAATAATAAATATGTCATTCTTTCAGTGGCTTTTTAATGTTTTTATGTCATTTATAGGTTTTTTTTTTTTTTTTTTNGGTTTTTTTTTTTTTTTTTACGTCAGTAATGGGCAGTAAACTGGCATTCTTCCCCTGAGTTCACACCTTGGGCCAGGTGGCTCGTTGGGTCACATGGGAGTCATTGCCAGGGTAGAAATGATAAGTGCTGAGATCTTTGCTATTCTTTCCAACACATTTAATAAATAACGTAAATAAACATCCAGTTTTATCTTTTTCAGTCATTTATTCATCATGATTGTCATGAATATGGGAGATTTTATAAAACATGAATGTAGATGCTACGTTAAATGGGCCATCATGCACACAGGCAACAAATTCTAATCAAAAATAAAAATATTTATTCTCATATTTCATGTCAAATAATATTGTCACAGTGTTACGTCACTTAATACAGCATTCATATATAATTTAAGAAAAGAAAAAAAAACTTGATTGGTTTATTTTCAAGCTTTTATGTTTTAGTCCATAAATGATTCCAGACTGAGCCACTAAAGTGTTCACGATAAAAGTGACTGCATGTGGCTGGTATTGTAACAGACAACAGTCCTTAAATACTTAGCATATAAAATTATTCCATGTATGCACGCATTGCTACTGATGTACAAAATGTGAAATGTAATTCTGTGCATGGGTCTGAGGGCAAATGGTCAAGATGTTGCTGGAACATAATGATTAATACTATGCAGAATCTGATTTTTGACACTGTCTGGTGACCCACCCTGAACTGGATTCTTTTTATTTCCTAAATTAGAGTAAGAAATCAAACTGCTCATGTAATATCCTCATCCTCATCAGTTCTGATCTCAGCCTGGACACGATCTGTAAACGGTTAAAGGGAGAATTGCAGGCTGGGAGAGCAGATGAGAAATGGAGGTTGAAAAAGAATTTGCAGGTCTCTGTTTTTCAGGATCTTGCTCATCTTGCTAGTCTGATGGCTGAGGCCCTGATTTTTTTGTCTCTTAATTCTGTCCTTGTTCTGTCTCCGTAGTCCTAGGCTGATCCTTCTGTGAGGTGTCCAAAGCGAGCTGCATGGCCCAAATGCTGAGAGGCCTCATGTAGGCCAGGGAGCGATAGATTCCCTTCTCACGGTAGGCTTCAGGCGTCTGGAAGGCCATGCCCAGCCGCTCCCAAACGGTCCGGTAGCAGCCCTCCGCTNTTCAGGCGTCTGGAAGGCCATGCCCAGCCGCTCCCAAACGGTCCGGTAGCAGCCCTCCGCTGTGTGCATGCCTTCCTCTCGCATACCCTGAGGACAAAGACCGCCATGGAGGTACAAACTATCACACGGTGAACATCATAAGCCATATTCTCAAATTTTATTCATTTCTTTCAGTACGACACGGGTAAAAACTGACAGTTCCAACTCAAACTTCAGTGTCAAAATTGAAATTTGCAAGTTTGATTCACCGTGGGTATTTACGCAAGAGCGACAATACCATACACATTTTATACCTTTTGAATAAGGAATAGATACTAACATACACATACACACACACACACACACACACACACACACACACACACACACCTACCTCATGGATCATGGTAGCTGCCAGTCCATAAACCACTCCAATCCAGACCTCATCTGATTGGACGCTGGAGTGGTCAGTCACCCCTTCAGGACGCATGCCGTTAACCGCCCCCATCTGGCCTCCGGCAAAACTCATCACGTTCAAGTCAAAGACCGACTTCAGTGCGCTATGGATCTTCTCCTTTGGAAAAGCCTGGAGATAGGAAGTGATGTAGAGACCAAAAAAAAGCTCAGACTGAAAGCAACTACGCAGATCACTTTTACTGGATTTAAAAACATAAAATAAGTTTGTTATATTCTAAGAATGCTTTCATATGACTCAATCAGTAAAAATAGTGTCTTTAATGATATGTTTGAAGTTACAGTATAGCTAAACTAAGATAGAAAAACTGCTTTTTGAACCATCACTATGATCTTTCTTTAATAATAACCAAGCAGTTCTAGCTGCCTAACCATGCTGTAGTTGCCGTGCGTGGATATTATGGAAATATGGGGGTTCATGTTTAGACTTACCTGGTACTCTCCGTCTCCCAGGCCAGATGCTCGAACGAACCAGTGACCGGCACACTGGTCAGACATGACGCTGTTAGACAGGTCTCTCCCGCTGCTATCATAGTTGTAATACTTGCCTAAACATGATTGAAATGTTGGGAAAGGAGTCACTTCAAGTCCAAAAAAGGTTTAGTTAGTCATTATTAAGATTTTGGCTTTTATCTGCTGCGTGACTACGCTATCATAAGTAAGTTAGAGAATGAGTTTGTCAACCCAACTCTTAATATTAACTTTGAATGTCGAGATTTTTTTGATAAAGGAGATATACGTTTCCTGACCAGCAGTAAACACAACTTTACGAACCTGTTCTGCCTCATGCTAACACAATAAGAATTTTATTAAAAAAGAGAATATTTGAATGTACCATTCCACAGCAGTTTGTCAAAGGCAGCGCCGCCTCTCTCCAGCGTCTCCCTGTAATGTTGATACGCCTCCTTGTTGTCCATCAGTCTGGCCATTTTACACATCACACACAGCGATGCCAACCACAGCCCCCCACAGTAAGCACTGGAAATATAATAATAGCAATAAGAGATACATAAGAAGTGTGTATAAAATCCAGACAGGAATTTGACAGTCCCATTTGATTTGTTACAGCCTTTGATGCTAAACATGACTCTTTGGTCTGCATAAAGAGAAGCTCTGTAACTACAGATAATTATTTCTTTTCCTGCTTTGCATCACATGGGAAAACACACAAGTCACACTTTTTCTATTTCCATTTCTTTCTGTCTCTCTCTTCATCCCTGCCACCCAGTTCCGTCCAAGAAATGTAAAGTCAAGGATGTAATTAAATGAGATTAAATCAATATCTCAGGCTGCCCAAGTTGTATTTAAGTTTTGCTGTTAAACAATTTGTACAGCTATTACATGAAATTACTTTGCCTAAAGGCTACAGTCATTTGTACTGTAATTAGTTGCTTCTAAACTTTACTGTATTTTCTAAAAATTTCCAATACCGCTTACAGATCAAATGAATTTTTCATATTTTTCAGGCAGGTGGAGAACCCTTCTCTAAAATGTACACTTTGTGGGGCTGTTTTTTTTTTTTTTTTAAACCACTTCTCTTCTCCACCCTATTTGCTCCTTAAACTCACCTTGGTCCAGTCACTGTCCAGCCATCATAGGTTTGATCAGCGTATCCAGAGTTTTCTATCAGACCGTCTCCATCCAGGTCGAACTTCATCTCCGACTCCATCACTGCCTAGCAGGCCAACCAAAATAAGACAAATATCTATGCACAATGTCAAAAAAAAGCCAGGGAATAACTAACAACTAATGTTTGGTAATATCTGAATTTATTCAGCTGTCACGTATAAATCAACCGTACTTGACAAATGGGCCACATGTCCCGCAGGTACTGAGTGTCCTGGGTGAGATGAACGTCCCTGTAAACCTGCAGGACAAACTTCAAGTTGAGGTCCTTCCAGTCTGCAGTATCGTGGATGAGGTAAGCGTTCACCCTTTGCCACGGCTCATCGTCTACGGACAGATTCGTAGTTTTAAAGCGTTTTTTGGTGAGGATAACACATTTTGAGTTATCTCTGAGAGCGTAAAGTACCTGGGTCTCCTATGTCGTGAGGCACCACATTTTTGGCCTTGACGGGAGAACTCCGTCCGCTCATCAGATGCAGCCTCTCCATTGGGTCCTGCTGAACCACACTGCCAGCTGAGAGGAGATTACTGCTGTGAAACCTGAGCCCCGTCACTCGCTAACAAACACGCACGCTTTGGCTTAATTAAATAAAAACATATCAATAATCCACTCACCAATATCATACTGCAAGCTCAAGGCAAGTTTGGGCCACAGCATCACAAGTGCAAAGGAAGCGTAGAAATGCACGTCATATGTGTTGTACATTCGGTACTCCTGACCTGGGAAACCATAAAAAACACCCTGGTCAATACAGTTTCTCCATTTTCTCGACTCTGATCCGGACACGTAGATGTTAGGATATATTATGGGATGCATGGCATGCAGCTTGCACAACGCAGCCCGCGCACTTTCGCTCTTACCCTCTAGGTAGGCAAAGCGGCCGTACTCCTTGATGACAGCAGGCTGAGCCGGCAGCCCCCCGTCCTCGCTGCGGACCCCGCCACTGACATCACTGTCTTCCGGCAGCTCCGTCCACACCGTTCCCCCGTCCGCCACAAAATACAACTCGTTGAACAGGGCCGACTTGTACCAGGATGGGAGAGAACTGCGTACACAAACCCAGGTTAAATGCCGTTGAGCTTCGTTACTTTTTAAAATAAAAGACAGGCTGACGTTCTAATTCCTGTTTGACCTCTGGAAGCGTTCGCAGCTATGAAGGCTCGTGTTGTTGCCTACCTGTCCTGCAGTATTGGTCTCTGCCACTCCTCAATGCTCCTTTCCCACTCTCTGTAGCGTGTTAGTGCGTGGTGGCTGAGAGACGGGGACGAATCCCCTTTAGTCCCAAAGTAACGCGTGTATCTCCTGAAAACAGACAAGTCGCGTGCTGATGATATCAGTGATTAGTGAGCTACCACATTAATTTAAGTTGAAATGGATGATCATTAAAAGAAGCTAAAAAAGAAGCTAAAAGAAGAAGCTGTTCAAAAGAAGCTAAAATTGCTGTGTTTTGGGGGGTTTTTGTATTGTAATCCTAGAAGTGTGGCAAACAAAAGGGATCAAAA
The DNA here is from genome assembly GCA_014773175.1 of Lucifuga dentata. Taxonomy (NCBI): domain Eukaryota; kingdom Metazoa; phylum Chordata; class Actinopteri; order Ophidiiformes; family Bythitidae; genus Lucifuga; species Lucifuga dentata. Next base: position 18,027 of record VXCM01001586.1, read on the forward strand.
ACCACATAAATCCACATATGGTACGAACTTGATGACAGTGTTGAACAATACAATAAACAATACAAATAAGACAAGGAGGTCGACACCGATGAGATTAAAAAAAAACAAAAAAAGTGAGTCTTCTACAAAAAAAAAAAAAANAAAAAAAAAAAAAACGTCATCATCCATTTCAGATAAAGTTGACATTATGTTAATAAACTGTCTTGATCTTTCTCAGCGCATTTTAGTGACTCTGATAATCAGTTTAACACCAACTCCATTTCCCAGGTCTGTGACAAAGATTTACCGTATATACTCGACTATAAGCCAACCCCTGATTTGACCTGCAAATTTAGATTTTTAAAGAAACCTGCATATAAGCCAACTCCCTGATGTTGTTCCATCACTTTATTTGTTTAGCACATTACCTGTTTTTCTGGGTATTGTCATAGTATTCCTGTGATTTTCCGAAAATAATCCACATACCGGTAAACATGATATTTATTTCAGCAGCTGATTAGTGTAACTGACAGATCACGGCTTACTGGCTGCCGCAAAATGTGCTGAATAAGATATTTAGTCAGGAAATACATCATTCTAAGGTATGATTTAAACTATTTTCCATGGGTAGTGGTAATGGGTAGTATTTCCACCCTTGCAAATTTCGCTCTCTGGGATTCGATTTGAATTACTCATGTATAAGCCGACCCTGATTTGCATTGTGAAATTTGGTTTAAAAAAAAAAAAACAAAAAACAAAAAAACAACTCAGCTTATACTTGAGTATATATGGTACTTTTTAAAAGTGATAGTTTTAAAACCTTCTAATATAACCCAGATGGGTATATAACCCAGGTATGCTAGTTATATCTGAGTTAGACTTACCTAATGTGTTCCCTTTCCCTGGAGCCAAAGGTGATTTTGGGCATGTCCCAGGCCAGGCAGAACTCCAGGCTGTTGTGTCCATGAGCCGGCACGGAGCATCCCACAGCCAGCGCTGCTGCCACCTTCTCTCCTTTAGCCGTAGGCAGGCTAGAGCCTGAAGGCGAGAGGGAGGAGAGGATACTGAGAGGGTTTAAAAGAAAAACATCCAGTGAAAGCATGAGAAAAAAAGTAAAATTCAGTAAACTTGAGAATTCACTTTAAAATTACTTTTAAAGCACAAAGCAGTTTGAATCCTGCTCATGTTACTGAGTGTTTCCTTATTCCAAACTCCATCCTATGACAAAAACGCCTTTTTTATTATCTTGATGAAAGGAAAAAAACGATAATCATGCGTAAGTTATTCAAAACTCAGAACTAAGAAATCTTCTCAATATCTTGTGTTTTCTAGGTGTTGTATTGCGCTTTAGAAGTGTGTTCCATTATAAATCTGTCTCATCCCTCCAGCTTGTTTATGGACTGACCTGTAGGAGAATCCAGCCGCCCGTCAGTCATGAGGTCACTCCACAGACCACCACAGGTCCCCTTTGGACTGAACGCTGTCTGGTGGCTGACCTCCCTGTCTGGCTGTTGAAATGCGCGCGCACACACACACACACACACACACACACACACACAGAGTTCATATACCTCTTAACATAAAGCCCATCAGCGCCACAGATTTCACCGTAAAAGTTATATCAAACCTGCTCTCGGGCTGCCATGCACAGAGTGTAAGGGTTCACAGTCGTGCAGTGATGCAGCAACACCCCCAACACCGCCTCCCCCTCCTTCTCCAGGTGGAATGGCTCATTCCAGTGCCCCCCATTCTTGTCGTCCTTGTGACCTGTTCCGTTGACCATAGTGAACATGATGGAGACATCCAGATCGTAGTCGTTCTTGTTCTCTATATCCCAAACAAATACTGCCACCGGGAGACTAGAGTCCTGAGAGAAAGAGGGACAAACGCCACGATTAGCTGCCTTAACTTTCACAGAATGACCATCTATTGTGGACTGTATGAAAAGCGCAGATTGCTCAGTTACCTGATAGTCGTGAGGGATGACTGGGGACACCTGCCTGCAGGTGAGGGTTACGTTTTGCCCCGGCAGCTGGTAGACAGTCCAGGCGCGCGGGTNCCTGCCTGCAGGTGAGGGTTACGTTTTGCCCCGGCAGCTGGTAGACAGTCCAGGCGCGCGGGTACAAGGCGTGATAGAAGGCGTACTCTCCACAGTAGCCCCAGTTCCAGCCTTGTAACATGGGGGGGCGCTCTACAGAGAGAACCTGCTGGTAGACTGTTTGGCCCCCACGACGCAAACACACTGTGAACTAACAGAGGGAGGCAAAAAAATAAAAAAATAAAAAAATCCTTTACACAGGAGAGTCACAAGGCAGATGATTCTAGTATGATCAAGCGCATGTTTTACTCTTTTGTGTGTATCACTTTTACCTCAAATAATGAGCTCTTAAATTTCCCAGAAAGCCTTATGACGGGTTTTGGTAATCACGGTCTTCTAGGCAGGTCACAGTCTTTTCTTGCAACACATCGGCCCAGATTCATAAACGGTAGCGCATGATTTACCGCATCGCTATGCGCAAATATCACAGCGCAACCACGTTTGCTCATTCATAAACGCCTGTTAGCGACATATTTTACCGTTTGTCTTGAGAGAGTCGTTACTGAGATATTTCCTTATTTGCGTGTCGTAGCTATTCATAAAACAAACCAACAAGCAAAAATTAAGACCTGCTTCAGTCCGGTGGTAAATTTCAGCAGTATGAAATCTGGGCGACGTTTCAACCTGTATTTACTGTATTTACTGTATTTGCCTCGTATGTGTCACTGATCAATAACTTTGATAGATAAAGTCACTCAGCTGATCAGTCGGTTTTTAAATGGTGAGTTTTGATCACATCACAACTTGAATAATAAACAGTCTTTGGTGAAACATAACATTCATTGCAATTAGTGACAGGTGTGCACAATCTACATAATCTGGCACCATGTAGAGGTGAGATAATTAGGTGCATTTTCTGACGCCAGTTATGTAATTTTAAACACCTGTCACCAGTTACAATGAACGTTATGTTGGTTCACTTAAGACTATTTATTATTCAAGTTGCAATGTGGGAGAGTGAACCTGAAGAAGCCGGAGGCGAAACGCATTGTTTGCACTCTTTTTTTGCACTAACATGGAATAATAAAAGTAAGAAGTTCAAGAAGGAATATGGCCTCCTGATGTGCAGTGTTTTTCCTTTAATATTTGTCATTGGGTTAAAATACATGTTTAACTGTTATTTTAGTGTCAGTCTTTTAAATCAAGGATCTCAAAAGCAGAATGCAAGTTTCTTTTGCCGATTTGTGGCTTTAAAACCAGATAAATCAGGATAAATGGTGGCTGATAAATATGCAGCAGCTCATTAACATGCTGATCTTCACTGGCTTTTACCTGTCACACCTCACAGCAACACTGCCTTTATGTGACAACGGTGAGCTGATTATCGTAGGAGAAGTTTTATGAATGTGCCTCAAACATCACGGTGCACATTAAGGCAACATTACCCTTCTTATCACCGTTTTTTATGAATCTGGGCCATCACGTCTTAGGATTGCACAGTATTTGTATACTTTGGCTACTATCAGTAGAGAAACTAGTATTTCTGCCATTTCCTCAATGGATTTCTCTCTGCATGATTGGTCGCTGATACAAAACAGAAGCTCTACAAATTCTGTGAGAGATGTGCCAAACCCTGAATTACCGTAATGTTTGAAATAGCTCCTCTATGAAAAAACAATATACCACCAAAAACAAAAAGGGCACATAAATGTAGATTTGTAAATAGTATTGTCCTTCAGAAGAGTGAGATTTTTCCAACACATTATCCAGCTCCAGGCTGGAGATAATTGATGGGCCTGTCAACCATTTATCATGCTTGAAGTAATTGCTACGCAAACTGCTTAACAGGCTGCAGGATTAAGCAAAGTGCGGTGTCTGCTGAGTTTCAAATGAGTCAACTATAAAATACGAGAAGCCGTGAGTAGTGCATCTACACGCAACCTCAGGATAATATATACCTGGTTAGCTATGACAGTTTTATAGTGGTACATCCCAGGGTTCAGTTGCCATCTACAGAACTCCCCCCTCCAGCCTCGTGTGATGGTTCCTCCTCCAATACCGCCAAGTGGAGCGCCTACATATTAGAGCATGGAGTTAACGCCAAGAAACAATGAAGCCGCAAACAGATTATTGGATAATCCAAAGCTTTCCTGGGAGTTTTTAATTAAAAAGATGTACAATTTTCAGCTTTCTAGGCCTAGCTTTATTTTTTCAAATTCACAGATTTTATAGCATTTTCAAAACCCTGGTAATCACAAGTCAGATTTTTGATCATGAGAAGAATTTTATACACAGAAATAGTATATTTTATTATAAGCTAAACATGAACTTACCATAGATTTGACGCAAGGGCTGGGGCCGAAACATATCAATGAATGGAGCCTTCTTCTCCACCTGGGTCTTCCTGTACCACCACATTAGATACCTGGATAAACACAGACATAAGCTGATAACCTCAGGAATAACTAAATGCATGCGTGACAATATAGGAGCAACAGAATTAACTCAAAGTAGCAGCCCTGCTTTATCTGGGTTGTGCTGCAGTGTGAATAAATGTATGTTTGTGTAGGCATGTAGAGTGCACGCCATGACACCAGGGTTGTAATGTAAAATATTGATTAGGCTGTATTACAAAAAGGATCCAAACAGATCCTGCAGCCTGAGCTCAGACCAAACTCATCTTAGTCATGGTAGCTTTTAAAGTATGAAGCATATTATTAACATCAAAATCAGAAAATGCTGTTTTTTTTGTTGTTTTTTTTTGGGGGNTGGGGGGGGGAGGGGCTAGCAGTGGTATTATATTAGACAAGACAGCAAGTCAGCACACACACGGCTCATTGCTAATAATGCCATCATAACACTTAGCCTACATTACATCATCATCATCATCTCCTTCATTTATTTACACTCTTAATACATGGCACTTTCTATGCTTCTGTGCAATAAGTGGTTTCCAAAGTGGGGTCTTCGGACTTTTGAGTGGTCCTTGAAGAGTCTCTGGGGGGCCCCAGCAAAACAAGGAACAGATAATACGTAGGTGCAATAAGTGAGACATTTACTGTCCCGTAGCACCAAGTGATCATAATATCTCTGCAGCAGGCTGTCAGCAATGACTATGCAGATACTCTGCAGGTGCTGTGAGTTCTGTTTTAAACACATTTTCTCTTTTTGAACAATAAAATGCATCACATTTTAGCTTTATGAAACTCAACAATGGAGCTATGACTACGTAGGTCAGCGCAACAACTGAAGTAGCATTCGTTTGTTTTTTTTTTCCAAGACAAAAGAGTGAAAAGCAGAACTTCATTATTATCAATCACCAGGAAGACAGACAGATTATGTAAAGCGTAAACTCTGTTCAATTCTTTGGTCTAATGCATTTGTAGCTTCAGAACCCCTGTCGTATATCATAATATTGGATGCATAGGCAAGAGTTCAAAGTTCAAAACCCACAGATTCAGCAATATTTCTACTGTATATTGCTAGTGTAGTAATAGAATTTGCCATGTAGCCACTGTAAAGTACATTTCTAGGAATGCCAGCAGCAACAGATAGAAGTATCATAACTTTTTTTTTTTTTTAAACAGCAAAGGGCTCAGTATTATGACCTTCTTCACACACCTGAATGATAATGTTTCAACCACCTAGGGCTTTAACAGTGCCGCTGAAAAATGACTGCATATTACTTTCATGCAGCCAAAGTAGACGATGTGCTGACAGTTGCAGCACGACTGCATTACATGAAAGCTTAGCAACAAAGAGACAACAAAGGGCTGCGGTTACAGCTTCACTGAAGAGGTGACAAATACTGTGTGAGTGTGTGTGTAAGCGTACGATTTGAAGCCACGCAGGTTACATTGTTACCATAATCTTCTTGTTTTGCATGCATCTCAGCTGGAATTCAAACAATGTCCCTCGTCCTGATCTGGATCTGTGACTACAGGCCAGGTCTGTTAGCCTGAATCTAACCTGTGCGGCTACTCCTGCTATTGTGAGCAAAAAAACAGTCCTGCATTTAAAGGTGCCGGTGGCCCAACAAAAGAAATTTTAACTCCTACTGAACAATATTCAATCAGAAACATATTTGCGATCCAGTAGATGTGAGAGGAAACATGTTTTTGATACCAAAGTAAAGAAGGCTAACATGAGCACAGTGGAAGGTTTTGGTGCAATAATTATTAATTATTAGCATCTTTGAAAAGGTCAGAATAAATCCTGTGCCTGTGACAAATTGCATCATTGTGCCACACTTGCCTTTTTTTTTTGTTTGTTTGTTTTAGGCAGAATGTATGAAAAGTCCAATTATAATTTATTTCTTTATGTTTCTATAGCTATAACAGAGGAGTGTTTATCTGTAGAAGTAGGTCACTTTACTATATGACTAATAAGTTAGTCATAAAGTAATCTCACAAAGATACACCTCTGGCACAAATACTTGTATCGAGGCAAGCTGAAGACACAAGTGTGCACAAGATTAATGATATTGTGACCCTATTTTCTCTAGACATCCTGCTCGCAGTGCACAAATACTCTTACATTCATCAGTCATTCATCAGTGATTAACTAATGCTGCCATGGTGATGGTGGGTGACAAAGCTGACCCAGTCACACCTTAGGAGAGAAATATGAAGTCTCTGTGTCAGATCATCGAACAACATGTTGTCCTATCCAGGACAAAAAGGCCTATTGACCCACAATGCTAAGCAATGCTAATTGGGAGATATAAACATCTAGAGGACATGATCCCGGTGATTGGAAGGATATTAGGAGTTCTGAAAGGCATATAAAAGCTTAGGCTAATCAGTCAAAGCACCTTAATGATGGTTGTAGAATTAGAAAAAAACTATGGCACCAAAAGGAAATCCTCAGTCCTCTAAAGGTGTGTTAACAGAATAACCCTAACCCATTATGTGCGCTATTGTGCTATATAGACTGTGGAACATAGGACCCTGGGGGCATAGGAATGACTCCCTCCTCTCCATGCCAAACCACAAACAGTACACCTGGTCGCTGACAGAGCCACTCTGAGTGTTAAATGATACCTGGAAGTGGAGTGTCGTGAGCCGCATGACACTCGCTTCACTAAAGCTGCAGAATACTTTGCATCTCAGATGTCAGCAGGTTGTCAGGAAAGCAAGCACGACCACGTTGACAGATTTCAGGATCGGCGCTGGATTTGTTTCCCAAAATGCAGCCACCGATAATACAACAGCAAAGATTTGTACAAACCCGGCATCGCAGGGTGTCGCAAACGTACAATCAGTTTTTGTGTTTCCTGTCGCAGATAACCTCACCTCTCCTGCCTTCATTGCATGGAGGAGTAGAAATATTGTACCTTTAACTTGCAGACAGGCTTTGCTGGGACCATGCTCATAGGCTACAGTACAGAAAGGTCAACTATGGGTTATTTCCTCAGAGTGAACTCTTGAAAACCGCTCTGATTCAATTTACAAAACTTATTTAAGACTACAAAGATATGTTCATCTGCACATGATTAGAGCGATCAGAACATCAGAAAGATTGCTGTACCTCTCCCCAACCCCCTTAATCGGGTCGATCTGAATGTGTCACATTTTTCACATCTTATGGACCAAATAATTAATCAAAAAATAACTCACATATCAATTGACCGATAATGAAAATAACTGGTAGATGCAGTTCTTTTGGTACTAAAAGCTGAATGTTTTGTATAGTTTTATTTTTTATTTTTTATTTTTTTTTCTAGCTGCAATAAACATTTTTATCCTATCCCATTCTTGAAAGCATGAAACTGCTTTTCTTTTCATTTGAGACTGCGGCAGCATTAACCACAGCGACACGAGATTGCATTTCACACCTGCTCTCAGGTGTGGGCTGAGCAATATGACACTATATAGGCTAATGCCTCTTCAGGCACTTCACCATAGAAACGTGTACTAGTACAATTGTATAAACTATAAGTTCACATAACATAGATATGTAAATAAACCTCTGTGTCAATAAAGTAAAGAACCTCAAGGGTGTGTGCTGAGTGACAAGAGTTTAAGAAAAAGATTTTCCAGCACTAACTGGCCCATTTTTGAGTTAGTTAAAAGTGGCCAATTTGTCTTTTCCACCATAAAGCTAATCAAACTATCAAAAAGCAATAAACTTAATTAATATGATGTGGACCATATGTTTCCAGATTTTACATCTTTATGATGTTTGAGATAGTTCACAGAATCCCACCCATTTGCTCAATCAGCATCTAAACTGTTCCAAAAATTAGTTTAGCACTTCTTCTTCATCCCAAACTCCTCTTAATGATTGAAACTGGGTTATTTGGTGAAACAGAAAATGAATCATACAGTATCTCAGTGTTTCTGTAGTAAAAGAACATGTTTGTAATGTTTTGTATATTCAATAGAGGGCCACAGATTAAACTTCTCACCTGATTCCAAGCCCGATGTGCTCCAACACATTAGACAGCGAGACATTGTTTGCTTGCAAGGGCTTTCTCTTCTCCTTGAACTCGTGTGCGAGACAGATACGCCAGCCCTCCTTAGGTACTCCATATCCTATTTCCTTGGACACGTACCTACTCATGAGTTCCGCTGTGGATTTCTCACCCCACTCTGCAGTCATGTTTGCGCGATACTCTGCAACAAGAGGGCTGTTCAGGTTTTTAAGGTGGTGAAAGAGAGAGGGAAACCAATTGTGCTTGAAACTGAGTGCCAGGCAGGGAGCTGTCACCACCTTCAGTAAACAGAATCAGAATACTGTGCTTTCACCATGGATCAAACAAGCTACAGCACACCTAGAACTCCTCAAGCAGAAACCAGAAAGAGTCATTCCTGTGGGGTAAACTGCTGGATCTGTGAGTCTAACCGGTTCTGGAGTGACGAGCTTTGAATACCTTTAGGTAGGTGACATGTAAATAGATAGTCCTTCAAATCATTATAAACATACTACTGTCCACGTGAGCATTCAGTTTACTGAGCTCAACGGTTGATATATTCAGCAACTTAAGGCCTTATCACTCTCTAGATTTCTGTTTTGGAGAAGGTGGATCCCTTTGCATGTAGTCCGGATGTGGCTGCAGTGACAGTGTAGGGATGGAGAAGCAGAAGACATCCAAGAAAGCTGCAGATCTCTCAAATTTAGTCGGGACACCTACAGTTAGACAGGAATAACGATAAAATGATTACGAAAGCAATAGTTAAATTTGTTACGCTGCACATTAAAGAGAGTTTGTTATTCTTTAAACACAATTAACCAAGCATAAAAACTGACACACCTATTACTCTAATCAAATATAACATTGGTTACAACCAAGGAGCTAAAGTTACATTTTTACTTAATACCGGCAAACAGCAAAAGCAGCAAAACAGCGAACTCACATCCCACCGCGGGCATCAACGTGTGGAAAACAGTCCAAAGGTTATGTTTTAATCCCGGAGAGACAGCATCATCCTACGGCTGCTGTACACCAACCTCTTTGTAGCAGCCTCTGCTAGTGCGGCGCTCAATATGTAAATCGATTACCTTAGTAATGTGACAGTGGATTTAAAGGCCCTGAGTTTAGCCTTCCAGGCAGAATTTCTTCTCAGGCTCTTTACATATTCTGCAGATTCAAAGACCGACCATGGCACAACGATAAAACTTAAAATGCTGCAATATAATGTTTGTCCTTTGTTGGTAGATTGTGTTGGGTTGGTGCCGGCCATGGCTATCTGAGATGCAAAACTCGGGGATAAAAAACTCAATTTCAGTAAGTCGGCTTCTGGCAGACTAAACCATTTAAGGTGTAAAAGAGGGGGGTTTTATCCCCATTCATTCATTTCCCACTAAACTACCTACCATTGCACGTTGCGCTAGTAATAAACGCTACAAAAAGACATTGAAGAAATTGTGCAGAGCAGGCTTTATTAATACTCCAGAGATGTTATCAACGTATTTATGAGTACTGACTTAATGTACTCCCTACCAGTTACCATAACAACAGGTTTACCTCTCGTCCGCTTCGTCAGCCCTGACACGGGACCCTTTTCAAATGGCCGACTAAAAAGCATTCCTGGATTTTATACTGTTGTGTTCTTTTTACGCAGTGTTTTATTAAGAATGAAATTTACCATTTAGATGTCAAGCTGAACACTTAATTTGCGAAAATGTACGTTTCAGGGTATGTGTCAGCGTTTTTCAAGAGTTTTGTTTTCCCGTGGTTAATAGTTGGTCGTGCAGTAGCGGCAATCGAATTCCTCCATGTATATTTATGTTTACTCTAGCTAGCATGCTAGCTAGATAAGCTATGCTCCGTTTCTTCGGAAAGGGAATCCAATTTTGTTTTTTCTTGTTCGATAAATAGTTATATCAAGGCTCGGCTTGGAATCGAGGATAAAGTGACTGTCTTGTCTTAGAGCAACTCTCTAAGCTAAGGTATGTGCTTTGGTTATCTTTAAAACTGCAGTCAGTCAGCATTAGCAAGCACGACTTGGCAAGTTAACTTTTATACTGTATATTCATACAATCAGATTATTTTGTAGCAGATATGTGCCGCTTACACAGCTCTTAAAACAAGTTTTGAGTTTACTATGATTTCATTCGCTTCATTTATGATTTGCTAGCTGAGATGGTTCTTTTCTAACATTACAGATGATAGAAGTGGTGGCTTCTATGGCCCGGGGCCCGGTGTTCCTGGCTGGAGAGCTTATGGAGTGTCTCATAACCTTCACCAACCCCATGTCTCACCTGTCCACCTCCGCCAGCAGGTAACACAGGATTTGCTGCCTTGACCTCCTGGTTAGCCGTACAGATTTTAAGTGGTGTCTCTATTCATTCGATTGACCTCTTTAAACCAATCATTAAGCTTATCAAAAAAAAAAAAAAAAAAAANAAAAAAAAAAAAAAAAAAAAGTTTTTTTCCTCAATGAAAGATTTATTATTTAAAAAAAAAAGACATGTACGCAGTCTGTCCGCAGTAAGTCCAGCATCTGAGGACACCCACTCAAACGGAACAGATGTCCCCAGGATGCACAAATGCTGTCGTGCCAATGTTGCCAGACTAGGGAATCTTGCTATTTTTCCTTTATTGCAGTATATAGGATTTACTCATCCAGGGAAGGGTGGTGCTTGCTCATAAAGTTTTTGACTTCATGTGATGTTGTGACGTTGCATGCATGTGCCAATCCGTGCATTTGCCAATTACTGGTCTCCAAGAAGCACCATCTGTGTCCACTCTCAGCTGCCATAATATAACTCTCTTCAACTAGTGATAGTCAGATCGTCATGTGGCGCTGCTGTTGCCAGTTCCAACAGTTTATTGTAGGCAGTTAGTCTCTTTTCTGAAAAGAGAAATCCAGTTATCCCTCACCTTCACATGAAAATGCCAGGTTTTAGGGAAACAAAGTGCATGAATAACCTTTAATCCTCTTCTCTTCCTGTGTTAGTGAGATGCTGGCATGGGCAAGTGCTCAAATCCACTGCCAGTTTCATGCCAGTGAGAGCAGAGTGGCCCTGCCGGCTCAGGGCAACAAACAGGATGTCCAGGCTGAGAGCGACACAGTGCTTATTCCAAGCAGAGGTCAGTGGAAGGAAAAGATGAGATTTGGTTTTGGAGGACAATTGAGATAAGCAGGAATGAAACTCAATCTCTGCTACCTATAAAAATCGTTGATAAATATGTTTAATTTGCTACGTGTTAGGTTACTTGTATTTGGTTGAACATTTTTCGCCTAAGGCTATAATGAACCATATGGTGGAAATTACAAATCCAAAGACTTCCTGTGTAGAAAAGGATTAGCTACTACATATTGTCTGAGATTTAGGCTGTCATAATGATGCAAAGTAAATATTATCCATATCGTCTCTTCACCAGGAGAGCGAGGCCAGTGTGTGTTGGATACGCCCCCCAAAATATTATTCTGTGATCTGCGGCTGGACCCTGGAGAGAGCAAAACCTGTACGTGTGTGTGGAGATGTGGTTGCGCAAGAAATACAAATTGATGCAAATTAATCAAAAACTTAATAACAGAAGGAAAAGAGATAATTAAATGTTGAACTTCATGTTATTGTCATTGTTCTTTTGCCCAAACAGCCCTTCAGCATTTACTATTTAATCCATTTGCGTGTATTCTTTTTTTTTTTTTTTTTNTTTTACCTCACACGGTCTAACAAACTCACTCTCAATTAGACTCCTACAGTGAGCTCGTACCCATCGACGGTCCTCCAAGTTTCCGCGGTCAGGCAGTGAAGTATGTCTACAAACTGACCATTGGCTGCCAGAGGGTCAATTCTCCTATCAAGCTTCTGCGAGTTCCCTTAAGAGTGCTCGTTCTGCAGGGTGAGATGTCTCAGCTTTTTGAAAACAGCACTAATTTCACTCTAAAACATTGAATATTAATTGAAGATGGGGGGGGGAATAAAAGTTAAATAAAGACCTGTCATTCAACATGTACTGTATCTCACTCTGTGTGTAATCCTGTCTGATCTGTAGGCATGCCAGAGCCTCCTTTTACCCCAGACGAGGAGGTTTCCCCCTCTAACCCCTTTCTGGAGGAAGAGGAAGGGAGCCGCAGGGATGCTCGACCGCTGGAGAGAGCTCTGGACATGCTGATGGTCAACACGTCAAGGCGCTGCCCTCGTGAGTTCATTTCTCTCTGTTGCTGTTCATTCTTGTACAGCATGAAAAAAGTTTATCTGCTATTAAACATTGGAGGCTTATTTTACTTTTTACGCAGTACATATTGCAAAAGGTTCAGGGGAAATGTACATTTGACATAGAAGTAAATGTGCTATAATTTTAAGAGATACTTGTATTCTACTTTTAGTCTTTTCCGAATTGCATTTTTCACTGTTTTCCGCAGACATGTTTAATATCACCAACATGCGCGGGAAAGTGGCAAAATTCTGCATCTTCAAGACAGTTTACAGACTCGGAGAGGACATCATCGGCACGTTCAACTTCTCAGAGGGCGACATTCCCTGCTTACAGGTGTCTTTGTTTTGCTCGTCTGTTTGTATATTTCTACGAGTTGATTTCTGTGCAACAGCCCCGGTGACACTATACGTCTGCGTGTGTCTTGTCCAGTACTCGGTGAGCCTCCAGAGCGAGGAGGAGATCCAGGAGCAGTACCAGCGGCGTCCCGGCCAGCCCGTCAGCGTGACTGGACATGGCCGACACCTGGAGTCCTGCCTCCACACCGCCTCCAGCCACTTCTCCCTGCCCATCCCCCTGAATGTCACGCCAGGGTTCAGCACAGACATGGGTCAGTCCGTTATGTTTCTGAAACATGACCATCTGTCAAATATTCCTACCATCAGTACGTCTGAATGGGTTATTACACATCAGATTAACTGCTGTACTGTAACCATGCAGTGACCCTGCGGTGGCGTCTACACTTTGAATTCGTCACGGCTCGGGAGCCGATGGAGCCGCCCACCGTTCTGCAGAACCAATCAGAGGTCACGATCTGGGCTGGGGCGGAGCATGTGGATGTAGATACCTTCAGTTGGAATCTGCCAATCAAAGTCCTGCCCACCAACCCGGCCCTGGCGTCCTACGTGTCCCAGTTTACGGGGACCAACAGCATTAATATTTGACTGTTGTATGTGTGAGTGTGAAGACGAGTTTAATGTCATGTTTCTGAACTTTCTGTGTGGAAGAAAGAGAGGCGGAGTCATCTTGGAACCAAGGAGATGTTTTTTTTTATTTCTTCTGTACATGCAGAATAATGGATTCTATAATTTTTTGCCTTTAGTATTTTATCATATGCATTGTGCTGTGCATCCTAACTTTGAATATATTCTTCCTTTATGGAAGATCGAGAGACGTTGGTCATATGAAGTGCATTTTTATGCATTTCTGTATTTTTTTCATATTTGACTCCTTTAATCAAAAAACCCACTCTGTTATTCCTCATTATGTGAAACATCTGGGTTTTAGTATATTTTACTGTTAAATTCTCAGACTTTGTGTCAACAAAGGCTGTATTTAGCTGTAAATAATAAGACTTCTAAATTAAAAGTGTAGTTTAAATTTGACAAATTGTGTGAAGGAGTCATCATTTTGTGATAGAAATCATCATTTCTCAGTTTAAACAACTTTATTTTGAGCTTAAATGAGTTGCAGTACATATCGCATAAAATACAACAGAGATTGTTATATATTTGTGTGTTGATATTTACAGTAGCACATTATTGATTAAGAAAAGATTTGTAAGTTGGCTTAATATAAAAAAAATCCCTAAAATAATGAGAAAAAAGGCCCGGCTCCCTGCATTTCCAAATTTTAGGAATCTTTTGCCCAAAACCTCAAACCACCTTTGAAAAGAAGTTGTGCTTTTTCTGCTTGTTTTAGTTTGTAACCGTAGTTTAGATGAGACAAACAGCTTTATATAATAACTAAAATCTAGAAAATATTCCCAACTATTGTTTTTTTAGTGTTGCATCAATTTGTTCTGGCAACTTTGCACAAAATGCTCAAACATCAACACCAATTCATGTTTCTTTCGTTTCTTATTAACCCCAAAATTACCCATGTTATTAATGTTTCATATTTGTACAGTATATATATATATATATATATATATATNCCATGTTATTAATGTTTCATATTTGTACAGTATATATATATATATATATATATATATGAAAAGTGGTTATTTGTATTTAATGGTATTGAGTATTCTTTTCACAGGCAGACAGACAGATGTTCGTAGGCCTGAGTTGCATTCTAACCCTCCAGTTGTTGCTGCAGCGATCCGTGGACGGGGTCCCTGCTTTCTCCTGGGATGCAGGGCAGACGAGGATCAGCCGCCTGGACCAGGGAGACTCTGCAGGTCAGTGAATCCACCTGAATCTCACACCATGCGGGGAAATCCACCGGCCGATGGATCCTGAACAGAGACAGAAGCAAAGGAGACTCAGGCTTTTTACAGCCAAACAACAAGTGAGGTGGCAGTTAACAGTGTTCAATGATATCATCGTGTCAACATATGAAAGAATCGCTTAAAATCACTTTTCTTGGTGTCTTTTGTTTTGTTGTTTGCAGTGTGGATTGGAAACTTTAAACTCTGATTTAATCCTTAATCCTTAACTTTTTTTTTTTTTACAGATTTATTTTANAAAAAAAAAAAAAAAAAGCACTATGGAGACAAAAAAAAAGTCCTGACAACATTGATGAGAGAAGGGCCCTCAAAAAAAAAGAAAGCAAAATTTAACAAAATCAATGCAAATCCCTCACTTGCAGAATTTGTTCCAAATCTCTCTCGCTTTCTGTTCCTGACTCCAGATATAAGAAAAACAGAATGCTGCTACTGAGTCATACTTCATGGTGTTTGGTGATGTGCTCCTCTGCTGCCCACGTTTTAAAATGTTGCTCATACAACTGTAAAGTTACTGATACTTTGTTGGAGTAAAGCAGAAACGCTAGAACGAATGTCTCCCGGCATCTCAAATCATGAGTGTCTGGACACCAAACCAGACAGATTGTTTGTGTACTCACGTCTCACAGCAACCAACGCCGACGGGGTGCAGACAGGTGCACTGCAGACAGTTATTGTCCATCCAGGTATCACCAAGCGAGTAGTGTTTCCCCTCGAACACACACTCAGCTAAAACGACACAGACACAAAAAAAAAAAAAAAANAAAAAAAAAAAAAAACATTAGAAACCTGTCATACAGTTTCACTATCAATGATCAACTTTTTTGATTGGACATAAAAATAAAATCAAATTTCAGAGCACATCAGCTTTACCTCTGGAGTTGAAGTGGCACTCCATGGGCGCCGCAGATCCGCCGCCAGTCCACAGCAGCACCCCTGCAACAGCGAGCACCCAATTAAACCCAGCAGACTCCATCTTCCGCTCCGGTCGTCTTCTGCTTCCTCCTCTGTCCTTACAGCTCCATTTATACATCCAGAGGCTTTACAGCCACAGCGTGGAGGTGTGGTCAGCAACCGCCATGTGGCCCGCAGGCCTGGTCGGTGACCGTGGAGGGTGTCAGGGGTGCCACTGGGAGCAGGGAGGTGGTTTGTGGGGGTGGGGGGAGCTAGAGAGGATGTGTTTTGGCGCTGGTTTTGGTTCTGGCACTCTGGAGATCACCTCGCTGCGCTTCAGCAGGCATGAACCTCGACAGTGATAGAAACAATGACACATCCACGCGGTGACTAAGAGGGAAGGGAAGGAGAGAGGTGAGATGGAGGGCAGAGAGAGAGATTCTAAGGAGGAGGAGGGAGAGAAAGAGGGATAGAATAACTGAACATGATTCATCAAAGGTTTTTTTAAGTAAAATCTGGATTTTGGACAATTTAGAGCTACAGAAATGTCCTACTGTGTGTTTATATTTCAGCTGCGACTCCCACAAATATTTGTTTTACTCTAGTTAACACTTCAGTAAATGTAAAAACAAGCATGTCAAAAAAAAATTAACATGTGATCTGACCTGTGCATTAACACTCTTTGGCACACAATAAAAATATTAGCTCATCTCCTTCCACTTGTTAACCATCTGATGTTCGAGGTGCGAGATCATAGGAAAAATCCTCTCTGGCCTCTCACAGGAGGCCTCGGGGCCTCACAAATACTGTTTTACGTGCTTTTTCTCTGGGACCCCCACAGTAGTCAGAGTGTTGATAGCTCTCCCTCATCAGCCAGGGGTGCTACCACACTCACTCCATAGTCGAATGACTCACAGTTGCCTCTCTAGCTGAACACTATTTCTGTGACGAGTTACTGCAGTTCACAAACTTTTATCATTAAGATGAACAATACACAAGTATCAATGAACGCTAAGTACAAAATAATTAGCAAAGACAGTTTCCTTTTTCATTTATTTGCTAATGTGCATGATATTTAATAGATGCTGATTCAGAAGAGGGAGGAGGTTTTGATGGCAGATGTTCTTTCATAAGCTCATATGGAGGTGATGCCCTCTTCAGCTCTTATGGGTTCCATACACTGACAATGAGTTCACACCCTGATTTGACAACTAGTTGTCGTCAGTGTTGACAAAATATAAGATTAATATTTTCCTGTCACACGCCTACTGTCCGTCACGGATGTGCACTTAACTGGCAACGTGCGTTTTGTTTGAGAAAGAACATTGTGTTTGGAAGTTTGAGAGGCTGCCATCATGGAATCATCACGCTTGGTGTCCTTAATCTTTGATAAGAGGAGTATTTGTTTGTACAGACCTCTACTATGAACAGTTTTCAATTGGAACTTCAACTGTTTAAAGATTAAAGGACTATACCACCCATTTTGCTTGTTTGAGCCTAATATATTCAATTTTCATACACGTAACATTACTGATAATCATTTCCCAAAGCATACTACTGGAACTGTGAATTAAAAATGTTTTTCCTACCTTCCAGACTGCCATTGGTTTCAGTTCATTCTGGTACACTATTAAAATCAACTTGTTGATACTTGAAATGTTCTTAGGATAGGCAATTCATCATCGTGAACAATACATATATTTGGGTTTTTTCGAAGTTTTGTAATTTCAACGTTTAAGCGCAATAAAAAGCACGGAGTGAATGTATGTCTCCACCAGGGAATATAGTCCCAAAAGAAGACCTGCGTTTAATCAAAAAAATTTTAACGACTGTGACTTCATAGTTTTGCATAACTATTAACAGGCAAAGCATTGATTTTTAAGGTGGGTGTGTCACTTGAATATTTGATTTTGAAAGATTAAGAGACTTTGCAAAATATCAGGAAAGCTGAAATACGGTTTAATCCTTTGGAAATGTAGTGTAACATTTATGAAAACTGAATATATTAGGCTCAAACATGCAAAATGGGGTGGTATGGTCCTTTAAAAAAAAACAATAAAAACTGCCCATAGTGAAGTCTGTGAGTTATCCTAAGTAACCAGGACTTTTTGTGCTCATTATATTTGTGTGTTTTTGTTTTTCTGCCTAAGGATTGCAGATCAAAATTAGTGTGACTAAAAAACTGGTAAATTATATCACTGTCTTTTTTTATATTGTGGGACACATTTAACCTTTTTTAAAATATACTGAAACTGAAACTACAGTTAAGAAGGAATATGCATAGCACTAAAAAGTTTTTTCCCTTCTTTTTTCTCTTTTTATTATTTGTATGAGGCTAATGAGACTATAACGATATAGTTAATTTATGACAATAAAAAAAAGCTTGTCACATTAAAACAGTTTACTTGTTCAAAGATTTAGCAAAAGAGTTTAATTCTTGGGGAATTTTTCACTTTTAAGTGAACTGTGCCTTTAAGAAATGCTTTTTTTTTCCTCTTGCTTTAATAAACATACTGAAGCTCCGCCTCTGTTTCACTTCTTTTTCTGTCTTTTCAGACTCAACAAGTCGATCCACTACACCCTGATCGACGTCCATTTGTTTCAGATGCAACGCATCGATGATCGGCTAGTTACGTCTGACTAGCTTCGGGCTGAGCTGTGTTGTGCAGCTATCAAAACCATCAAATCATGCCCGGTGAGACAGCCGTGAAAATAATGAATTTACGGTGAAACCTGGCTTTTAAAGTTGTATTTTTAACGTGTGTACAGACTAACAAAGTACTTACTCGTGTGAGCAGAGTTAAATTTGGGTTTCCAGGAGTGTTTTTGCACCGGTCCGAGGCCTTGTAGCAAACCCAGCCGCTCACAAAGTCTCACATAACCGTCGCAGATTTCATGTTGAAGTCGTCCGGTTTTAGTTAAAATTACTATTTTCCCGTCGGAAGATGGACACCGACAAATTTAACTATGTCTACAGCTGTGACTTGGACATTAATGTTCAACTTAAAATGTAAGTTTTGTGCTCTGCTACTGTTTTTGTCGTGTTTCCACATCTTGTGACTTGACAGGATGCAGATGTAACTAATTTTGGCATGTATGTCTGTTTTTTGTTTGTTTTTAATCACATTTATGGTTTTAACAGGTGTTTATACCACTTTAATCTCTTCAGTTAACATTTTCCCATCTTTATATTGAACGATTAAGTGCTCCGATTAACGATTATAGTCTTTAACAGTTGATCTGTTGAGTTTTTGCAGTTTTAATCGGCCATTAAATCCACTAAAGTCAAAAACGATGACCGCTATTTTGAAATTCAGCTGGTAAGTAATCAGTTATCATAACTGTAATAAATATTACAATAATTAATTTTAATTATTGATGAAGTACTGATTCTGATTCATTGTTTTTTCTCCACGATGACGCAGGACCCACATGCCTGGTGGAAACTCTTATTTTGAAAGAACAATCATCCCATTATTGACAAGTGCACGTCATGAGCCTACTTATTGGATTATAATAATAGAAATAATTAGCCAGCTTTCCTTCTCTCCCATCATCTGACCAGATCTTATTCTGTCATAAGTCACAGTCTCAGCATTTCCAAAATACATAATAGTTTTTATTCATGCCAGAATTATATAAATACAGTGTTTACTTATGAAGTGTTTCACATAAAGAAGGAACTGAACAAAGAAAATGGATTATTCACAGGATATCTAGGATGGAAGCTTTAGGAGTTTACATTGTTGAAGTAGTTTTGATGCAAACAAGACAAAAAACTGACATAAATGCTGCTGTATAAAGTGTTATGATCACATTTTTTCCTAGGTCACAGTTTGCAGAACCACATTTGAAGAGATTCGAGTTTGTAAAATCAAATCAACACAAAACCAGCCTGTATAAGTGAAGGAGAGTGTAAAAAAAAAAAAAATAAAAATAAAAAAAAGCACAAACTGACTTGTATGTAGGGGATATTTTTTGAGGACTCAATATGTTGGGCAGAGAACAAAATAATCTCTCTCCTTCCTTGCTCTTGTCTTTCTCTTTACTCTTTCAGAGGTAGTTTAGAAGGAAAACGAGAGCAGAAGAGCTACAAGTCCCTGCTTGAAGACCCCATGTTGAGATTCTCTGGCCTCTACCAGGAAAACTGCTCAGATCTCTACGTCACGTGTCAAGTTTTCGCTGAAGGAAAGCCTCTCGCCCTGCCTGTTCGCACCTCCTACAAGGCGTTCAGCACACGTTGGAAGTGAGTCCCAGCCTGTCTCTCTCTGTGCTTTTGTTATATTAGTGATGCAGTATGCAGATATTGTTTCCCCGCTAACCATAGCTCAGGTGCTAAGTCTCAGTGTAAAGGCAATCATTTATTCACAGAATTTCCTATTAAATATATTTGTGGTGGTTCGCCTGAAAGAATTCAAAAGTTTATGCTTTTAGAGCATTTTCTGACAAGTATGACACTGAATTGTTGTTATATTCTATCATGTCAACTATCAGGAAATACTTGTATGTCTTCGAGAAACCATATCAGACAAATTGAAACAATTGAAAAGATTCATTCGTCATGGTGATTCACTGAACATGTGAGCTGTTCAGTGAATCACCAGCCCAGACTGTTCTTTGCTTCTGCTGTCTGTTCATCTTTTCCCATGCCTTTTCCAGAAGTGAAAAGTCCCAAAAATATTCTTCTGTGATCACAGGATTATCTTTTTTTTTGTGTGTGTCTTTGTTAGAGATGAACAGGAACCAAACTCCCTCCAATAACAACTCTTTCTTTCTCACACTCTTCCTCTCCCTCTTTACCATCCCCTGTTCTCTCCTGCTGACCCCTGCAGCTGGAACGAGTGGCTTCGGCTGCCAGTCAAGTACCCAGACCTTCCTCAGAGCGCCCAGGTTGCTCTCACGGTGTGGGACATCTACGGGCCGGGGCAGGCCGTCCCCGTCGGGGGAACCACTGTCACCCTCTTTGGCAAATATGGGTGAGTCCAGCCTCATAGCAAATTTTTTTTTAAAGTTGCACAGATGTTTTACTACTCTGGAAAACCAGGCTCCCTAATCTTCGATCTTTCTCCTTGTTTTTTTTTTTTTTTTTTNTTTTTTTTTTTTTTTTTTGTATTCTTTGATATCACGTTTGTGACTAATATGAGTGCAGTTTACTGAGACTTTTTACTGATTTCAAGCATCGAAGCTCATTTTTCTTCAACGTTACCTCTCCCCAAAGCCACCAAGTTTGGCTTTAAAACCAAACAGATAAAAAATATTGAGAGATGCTCTTTATAACAGCATCCATTTCTGATAGACAACAACTCAAAAGTTTAATACAAGTCATTTGTCCTATCGTCACCCTGTCCCGATCTAGAATGTTCCGGCAAGGCATGCATGACCTGAAGGTGTGGCCGGGCGTGGAGGNCCCTGTCCCGATCTAGAATGTTCCGGCAAGGCATGCATGACCTGAAGGTGTGGCCGGGCGTGGAGGGGGACGGAGGAGAGCCCACGACCACGCCGGGACGCACCAGCAGCAGCTTGACGGAGGACCAGATGGGCAGGCTGGCCAAGGTGCGTTTGCTGGCAGGAAAACAGGATTAAGGATTCCTGCTGTAGGGAGGTGGTAGTGAGCCGATGCAGGGTGGAATGAGGGAGGATGGGGTTTGTGTAAGTATGTGAATGACTAGATGAGGGAGAGGATGGAGGGATGGAGGATGGAGGGATGAGGAAAGTTGACATGTGACAGAGAAAGAGGAATCCTCCCATGTGAAGCCTTGTCTAAACCACCGTCTGTTCCAGGGCCCTGACCTGGAGGTACTCAGTGATGTGAGTACAAGAGGAGGACGGAGTGTTTGGAATGCAGAATACGTGTGTGTATGTGTGCGTGTGTGTGTGTGTGTGTGTGTGTAAGACCTTGGCCAAAATGTATTTGCAGATAAATCTTAGTATTTTTTCTATTACGTAGCGTAACAGATCATACATTTTGACCGAGGTCTCGCGTGAATACTTGTTTGTCAGGTTGCAGAGCTGTGTCTTTGAACACATCACACACATTGGGTTTTGTGTTTTCTGCTGTAGCTGTATACATGTGTACTTTGCCTATGTGTGCATGCATGATGTAGATACAAGAAAATATTTCAATTTGATGCCAGCCGACTTGTTACGGCTTCTCGGAGAATCAAGAAAGGCGGGCGGCAAGGAGTAATTATATATATTTTTTTCTTTTAATGTATTATTATTATTATTATTAACATTCTCTGATTGGATTGGCTTTTTTTTTTTTTTTNTTTTTTTTTTTTTTTAACAATTCCATTCCTAAACAAACTCAGTTCTCTCCAATTTTTTTTTTCACTAATGGTGAGTTCAGTTAGCATAATCACTTCTGCTACTGAGTGGATGCCGATTCTAACCAGCTGTGTTTTGGGCTTCCTGGTCACGCTTAC
>VXCM01001586.1:40261-59269 GCA_014773175.1 Lucifuga dentata
ACACACACACACACACACACACACACACGAGCTGATTGGCTGCTAAGTGTGGGGCTGGAGACCTTTGATTGGCTGCTGGCACTGAAGTTGTGCATGATTGGTGAAGCTCCTTGCACAGAAGCCACCATGTTGTTACCAATTCTGCAGCAACAGAAGCTCACTTTTTGTATTTTTATGAACTTTTCCTGTTTTTTCTCCCCATATATCTTTTATGATCCAGCTGACCAAGGCGCATCGACAGGGTCACATGGTGAAGGTGGACTGGCTGGACCGTCTGACCTTCAGAGAAATCGAGATGATCAACGAGGCGAGTTTTCATTAGCGATGTGTAAGGAGAGTTGGTGATTCTCTGGACGTTTCACCGTGTGACTGATTTGAAATAATCGTTTTCATTCTCTCCTTCCTGTGTTTGCAGAGTGAGAAGCGCAGCTCAAACTTCATGTACCTCATGGTGGAGTTTCCCCGCGTCAAAACAAATGACAAGGAGTTCAGCATTGTTTATTATGAAAAGGTATTAACGCATGAAGCATCCATTAGGTCCATAATAGCATTTAATGTCTGTACAGTAACTCTGGAAATGGTGACAGCTGATTGGTTGATTGTTCTGTACTTGTCAGGATGGAGACGATGCATCGCCTGTTCTTACCAGCTGCGACATTGTCAAAGTTCCTGACCCGCAGATGGGCATGGTGAGAGCAAGTGCGCACACACACACACCCACACCCACATACTCTTACTTTGTCAAAAAGATATATTGATGGCGGCTTTGGTGTCATTGATGATATGCAAAATGTGAATCTAAAGTTTGTTATAAG
This sequence comes from Lucifuga dentata, assembly GCA_014773175.1. Lineage (NCBI taxonomy): Eukaryota > Metazoa > Chordata > Actinopteri > Ophidiiformes > Bythitidae > Lucifuga > Lucifuga dentata. Next base: position 41,077 of record VXCM01001586.1, read on the forward strand.
CCATTACATGACTTTCCTGTGCATTTGTGTAAAAACGCACAAATGGTTCACGTGTTTTCAGTTCTTTTTTGTGTGTGTCACTACAGGAGAACCTGGTGGAGAGCAAGCATCATAAACTGGCTCGTAGCCTCCGCAGCGGCCCGTCAGATCACGACCTGAAGCCCAACGCCACCACACGCGACCAGCTCAACGTCAGTAACGAATGCTCAATTCCTATTTAAAATCTGTGCATCATTAGATTAAAAACATAAGACGTATAAGCCCATATCTTGTTATTGTTTAACCAAACAAATTCATTAATCAAAAGAATTACAGCTTAAAACAAATAAAAACCATGGCAAATGGAGAACGAAGGGTGATTTTTGGTTATCACATTAATATTTCAGAGTCTTTGAATGCATCTCAGCTGATTTTATTACCAGAACTAAATGTTTCAAAGGAAACGGATGAATGAAACGGATATCATTTTGCTGGATGTTCCGTAAATGTCGCACTGTGATTTTCAAGATCAAAAGAAGGAGACGCTTCGGCGTGCAGATAAAACAGACTTTTATTAAAGCGCCGCTGTGTTTTTCTTCCCTTTTCCCTGCAACACGTGCTGCAACAGCCTTCATCTGGAAAATACTTGTCTGGGTTTCAGACACTGAATGAAAAAGTTACTCGTACCTGTACAGCTGAATGGTAAAAGATGTGAAGAATATATCTGCGTTTGTTATTCGTGTGCACCAACAGATCATCGTGAGCTACCCTCCAACCAAGCAGCTGAGCTCTGAGGAGCAGGACCTGGTGTGGAAGTTCAGATACTACCTCACCACACAGGAGAAGGTAGGTGTGTCGCCGCGTTCTGCTGTGTTATCATTTAACATCCTGCTCACGACGCGTCTTTCACATCCTCCTCCTCTTCCTCCCGCTCCAGGCGCTGACAAAGTTCCTGAAGTGCGTGAACTGGGATCTGCCGCAGGAGGCCAAGCAGGCCCTGGAGCTGCTGGGGAAGTGGAAGCCGATGGACGTGGAGGACTCGCTGGAGCTGCTGTCCTCCCACTTCACCAACCCCACGGTCAGACGCTATGCCGTGGCACGCCTCCAGCAGGCCGATGATGAGGTAGGCGGCGGGAGAACCAGGGGGATGAGGAATGTGTGGGTGGATGCTAGAAAAATATGCTCTAGAAATATATTTTAAAAAGTCAAGTGGTTGGCTTATTCTGGTACAAAATGAAAGCTATTTTTTTGCTATTCAACTCCAAACTGGAAGACATTTTGTAAAGAAACTCAGGATAATTATCCCTGTCTCGTCTCTTCTTTCCAGGACCTGCTGATGTACCTTCTGCAGCTGGTCCAGGCGTTAAAATATGAGAACTTCAGCGACATCCAGGGAGGCCTGGAGCCCGGCTGCAACAGGGACGGCCAGGGCCTCGGAGACGAATCTGCACTGGACAGGTCAGTACACGGATGGAAAATTGCAGCGTGTAAGTAAATAAGTAGATGCTCGGCGCCGCAGTAACATGGACAAGGCAAACACAGATGTTGCTGTCATCAGTAAGTTAAAAAGTTCAAGTTGAAAAAGCTGAAGCTATCTCATGAAACGTGACAGCGAGAGACTTGGAACGTTTGTTGTGCCTTCGGTTATTTTTACTTCCTCGTTCTGTGCTTTGTAGCATCAGTTTATTATTCTTTCACGGAGCGTCGTGACCTGGTGGGGTATGATTTCACTGGCGGAACTCTGCATGCAGCTCCGGCCAGCTGGATGCAGAGCAGATCAAATCTGAAACAAAAATGGACACCCCACACAGTGCTTTTTTTTTTTTTTTTTTTTTTTTTTTTTAAACTGAAATGTCTTCTGATCCTGTAGATTATAAGCACTTTACACACTGATGTCATCTGAGTAAAATTACACTTATACTGCTGCTCTTTATTTACGATTTTTGCTTTTTTGTTTCCTTTACTGTTTATGTTTGTACAGTTCCCAGATTCTGACGGGCCAGTCTGGGCCCCCTGCTGCACCGCAGAAAGGCAAAGAGGGAGTTGACGGTGAGAATCTAGAGGTAAGAAATGAAAAGGATGAACATACTGCGAGGTGATCTAATCATTCCTACGCAGTTTTTTTATTGTTATGATCTGCACATGTACAGCTGTCTTTGCTTGATTTTATGAAACATGACATTGCGTTTTCGTCTTTTTTGTAGCAAGACCTGTGCACGTTTCTCATCTCTCGTGCGTGTAAGAACTCCACACTTGCTAACTATCTGTACTGGTGAGTATAACGCAGGTCGAGAATGTGTGTATACTGTATGTACGGATCTGTCTTAAAATCCACGTCTTCCTCAGGTATGTGATAGTGGAGTGTGAAGATCAGGACACCCAGCAGAGAGATCCAAAGACCCACGAGATGTATCTGAACGTGATGAGGAGGTTCAGCCAGGCCTTGCTGAAGGTCAGCACTTTTAATACATTTGAAAAATCTGTCTGCCATTTTCTATCTGCCGCCTCTAATATACGCTTTCTTTCTCCTCTTTCTCCAGGGTGATAAGAGTGTGAGAGTGATGCGGTCGCTGTTGGCAGCCCAGCAGACCTTCGTGGACAGACTGGTGCAGCTGATGAAAGCCGTGCAGCGGGAGAGCGGGAATCGCAAAAAGAAGGTAACCAAACGCGTCGATGCAAAAACTGGCTCAGTGTGTCCAGCGTAAGCATTTAATACCAAGCAGAGAGGGAGAGAATGACCGTAACTGTATCAGCCTTCACACACACTTCTGTGTTATATCCTCCCTGCGTGTCTGCAGACGGAGCGCCTGCAGGCTCTGCTGGCAGACAACGAGAAGGTGAATCTGTCGGAGATCGAGCCGATTCCTTTTCCCCTGGAGCCTCAGGTCCAGATCAAAGGCATCGTCCCTGAGACGGCCACGCTCTTCAAGGTACGAGAAACTTAAGTTGCATCTTTTTCACCACTAAAAGTCTACTATTCAAGGCAGTAGTACTCTGTCTTATCTACTAGGCTATATAGTCAGACAAGAATTTTACAAATTCTGTGTTGTGAGATTCTGGTATCACTGTTTTTTTGTTTTTTTTTCTTCAAATATACAAAGTTACATTTAAAAAAAAAAAAAAAGNAAAAAAAAAAAAAAAGCGAGATGTGAAGGAGAACTAAAAAAAAAAACAAACCCTCAAGGGGCTTATACAAGGCAATTCTCCAGAACATACATGTCACCATTTAATTCATAAGGCAATTTGAAAAAGAAAAATCAGAAAAAAGAAAAATCAGCAACAAAATAACATTTGAAATCTCTTGGAGCAACTCAGGCAAAATATCAGTGCCTGAAGGCAACATGCATGAAAAAAAGAAATCAGAATCAGAATGGATAACACTGAGTTGAGATATTAAATTGGAATCATTTTTAGACTAATGCAAGAAAAAAAAATCCTATTTCCATTCATCCTCAGTCAGATTTGCCTATTTTGGGCTTCAGAAAGATTTGTATTTTGTCTCCACTCCGCTTTTTTCTCTTCACATCACTCATGAGTCTCTCCTCTGTGTGTCAGAGCGCTCTGATGCCAGCCAAACTGATCTTCAAAGCCGAGGACGGAGCCATGTACCCGGTCATCTTCAAACACGGAGATGACCTGAGGCAGGACCAGCTCATCCTGCAGATCATCTCACTCATGGACAAAGTAAGAACACACCTACAGTTTTAAAGCTTTTTTTTTTTTTTTTTTNTTTTTTTTTTTTTTTTAGTCTAAAGCTCTTTCAGATGTGATAAAAGGTCACTGAATAATGAGAACAGAGGACAGAACTGTTTTCAGCTTTGTGCTTTGTCTTTGTGTAGCTGCTGAGGAAAGAGAATCTGGACCTGAAGTTGACGCCTTACAAAGTCCTGGCTACGAGCACCAAGCATGGTGAGAACCTGACAACTCATGACAAAAAGAACACATCGTATCACATAATGGAAACGGATAACTGCATTTGATTTTAAATTGCCAGACTTTAAAGAGTATATCAGCAATTTGGATGTTTGAGTCAATAAATACAAACTGTATAAACGTTACGTTACTCCCAGCGATTTTAAAACCACAGGAGCATTACATTTTAGATTTTTCCCCCATCTTTCAGACTTTCAGTTCATTCCAGTACGTTATTAAAAATCAACTTGCAGACTTGAAACTTGCTTCAGATACATAATTCATCACAGCGACGTATGTCTATTAATTTTTTTTAAAGTCACTTAATTTAACCAACACAGAGCTACATGGAAGAGAATGTACGTCTCCACAAGGGAATATAATCGTGCGTGTGTGTTAGCAGGTGACACATTGAATTTTAAGGTGGGTGCATTCCCTGAATTTTTGATTTTGAAAGACTAGGGGATTTGGCAAAATAGCACATAACCTAAAATACAATTATGCTTTGGGAAATGGATCGCAAAAACGTAATGTGTATGCAGGTAGTATTTATTGGGCTCAAACATATAAAATCACCAGTATGGTCCTTTGAAATTGCTCCTGAAAATGACAAATGCATTGCAGAAGAAGCAAAAGTTTTATTTATTTGAGTTTTAAATAAATTTTTCAGGTTGTATTGAAATTAAGAATGTCATGTTGACATCGTAACCAAAACAGCAACAGGTCATTGAGTTAGAGCAACAAAAAATCTGGAAAAAAAAGTGTTTAATTGTTTTTTCTTTTCACTCAATTGTCCAGATTTCTGCATTTCAGCGTTAATCCAACTGAAACTATCTTTCAGGTTTCATGCAGTTTGTCCAGTCTGTTCCTGTTGCTGAGGTTCTGGCTACTGAAGGCAACATCCAGGTAAGAGGTTGGACATTTGGGCTTTAAGACCAGTCTCACGTCTTCAGCACAAACAGCATGACCTTGTTTTATTCCCATTTCCAGAGCTTCTTTAGGAAACATGCTCCCAGTGAAAAAGGACCGTATGGCATCAGCTCAGAGGTGATGGACACCTACGTCAAGAGCTGTGGTGAGTCCGATTCTGTGTTTTTTTTCTTAAGCTGGAAGTGATCCCAGTGTCTAATTGTTGCTTTTTCCCACTGCGTCCTTCCAGCTGGCTACTGCGTCATCACATACATCCTGGGAGTCGGAGACAGACACCTGGACAACCTGCTGCTGACCAAGACAGGTGAGGCAGACGCGCAACAAACAATTTGCAGTCCTTAAGTGTGAACTCGGCTCCCACGAAATCACGTCTGAGCGCCTCTCCTCTCTCTCCGTCCAGGGAAGCTCTTCCACGTCGACTTCGGTTACATCCTGGGCCGTGACCCCAAGCCACTGCCGCCGCCCATGAAGCTGAGCAAAGAGATGGTGGAGGGGATGGGGGGCATGCAGAGCGAACAGTACCAGGAGTTCAGGAAGCAGTGCTACACTGCCTTCCTGCACCTCAGGAGGTACGAGAGGTTAGCACTGCCCTTCAATAATCTGCTCTGCTGCAGATATTTACAGCTGTCCCTCTTTCTTTCTCCTGTCTTCAGATACTCCAACCTGATCCTGAATCTCTTCTCTCTCATGGTGGATGCCAATATTCCTGACATTGCGCTGGAGCCTGACAAAACTGTTAAGAAGGTAAAGTTATGAGTGAAACTGTACAACAATTTAAATATGTTGCTGCCATAATACCATTTCTCTCTGTTAACGCTATGTTTGTTCACCTGCAGACAATTCTAAGCCCAAATCAAACAGCATTTGGCTATGCAGCTTTGTTAAACGTACTACATGGCGATGACGGCGATTAATTTGCCTCTGCGTTTTGTCATCGACCGCTCAAGGTACAAGACAAGTTCCGATTGGACCTGTCGGACGAGGAGGCGGTGCACTACATGCAGAGTCTGATCGACGAGAGTGTGGGAGCTCTGTTTGCTGCTGTGGTCGAGCATCTACACAAGTTTGCCCAGGTACAGTAAGTAAAAGAACACGGGGAGAGAGAGAGAGAGATAGAGATAAGGGGGTAGATGGAGGTGAAGAGAGGTAGAGTCAGAAGTTGATGGAAGAGAGAGGTAGAAGGGAGAGAAGATGCAGAGGTAGACAGGTAAAGAGAGGTAGATGAGGTAGAGAGTGAGAGACGTAGGGAGTGAGAGAAGTAGAAAACAGAGAGGTTGGGGATGAGGGGTAGAAGATAGAGAGAGAGAGAGGTAGGAATAGAGAGGGAGAGAGAGAAAGGTGAAGAGATAGATGGGTGAAAAGAGGTACAGGAGGAAAGAGGTGAAGAGAAATAGAGGTGTAGAGAGAGAGGTAGAAGGGGGGGAGAGAGAGGATGAGAGGGAAGAGAGNGAAGAGAAATAGAGGTGTAGAGAGAGAGGTAGAAGGGGGGGAGAGAGAGGATGAGAGGGAAGAGAGAAAGAAAAACAACCCAGTCAGCAGCATAAATGTAAAGAGTGTTTGTGTGTGTGTGTGTGTTTTCAGTACTGGCGTAGATGAGCACAGACAGACTGAGGCGAGGCTGAAGTGGATGAACGGACAAAACTGCTGCTGCTATAGGATAGTGTGATCATGTGATCGTGCGGCTTTGACCCGACAGACGAGATGTTTGAGGACGACAGTAAGAAACCCCCCNATCATGTGATCGTGCGGCTTTGACCCGACAGACGAGATGTTTGAGGACGACAGTAAGAAACCCCCCGACACTGTTCAACAGGCCAAGAATGCACTGCCAACCTTTACTGCAAGACGGCTAAGCAAGGACGCCACATCTTTGTTTGCACATGTATATTAATTAAAGGAATGAATGGAACGTACGGCCAAATAAAACACTGTTGATACAAGCAAACGCACCAGCTGCGTTCTTGGTACTTCATTCCCTCTGTAAATAAATTTAGCCTGAAATATGCAGTATTTATAGCGCGCAAGATGTTTCGCAATTGAGCATTACTTGGCGGAGAGGTCTGATCCACGCTGGGGGCAGGAAGGACCAGCAGAGCCTCGCTGAGTCACCCAGTCTGACTAAACATTTCCTGCAAGACACAAAAAAAAGGCATGTCGTCGAGCCAGTTCCTGCGACATAAACACCAGTTATGCATTTATGATAGCGCCTAAAACTATAACGTATTTATATCTAATATGCTTAAGATGCAAAGGATGTTCAGCATGCAGTCATAGATGATATCAACAGGTTTTTATCTTTGCAACCGCAGCTGACCTGCCACACGCTGTTCTACGTGTTTGAATCGTTTTGCTGCATCTGGTGATGCATGAGTCCAGAGCAGCCATTGATGGCTGCATTCCATTCAGCTGCCAATGAGTCACCATACACAGCTAGATGGAATGCAGCCAAGTTATGTGTTAGCTGTTTGTTAGCAGATTAGCTTGAAAAGTTGTGAACAGATTTGGATGAAGTTTGGAGGACAGGTCTGGAAACATTTTTAGCCTATAAAATCAATGCTAATGGACAGATTTTCAATTACTAGTAAATTTAACACAACGGCTCGTTTTTTAATAATTTTTATTTTATTGGGGATTTTGTTGGCCTTGGCAGAGGTATGCACTGTTAGAGTGACGACTTCTTACTCTAGTGATAAGGTCTTTTAATTTATATTTAATTATTAATTAATTAATAATTTTTAAAATTAACTAGTATTTAAGTAATTATTTAAATACAATCAATTACAGCACTACAGAGAAACTGCATCTTTGTTAACATAAATAAAATTGACAAAGGTGCAGAGATTGTAGGAAGCAGAGCTGATTGTTGATGAAAAACATTTTGCAAGGCGTTAGTAGTACACTTAATTATAATCATACTGATTTCATTTTAAGAGACTTGCCAGCACTAAAATTATTCAAAAAAATAAAAAATCAGGTTTTATTTTACCTATTAGTGAATTTTTTTTTTCTTTAAAATGTTAATAATCAGGTGCCAGAACACGTTTTTAACACAGAACTGATGAAAATAACAACTCAAAACTAAATGACTGAAATTTAAAGTTTTGTTTTTTTTAAATACTTATTAATGCGATCAATACTAAAAGACCAACATATTAAAACAGTATTTATAGTTTTGTATTAGTCTGTTTAGTTTGCATTTACAGAGATATTTTATCAAAATTAGTGGCACAGGACAGTGTTAAACATTTTTTTGTATTTTGGTATTATATAAAAACAAACAGATCTTTCTGCATTATTAACACAAATAATTATAGCTGTGAATTTGTGGAGGAGCTGTAGTTTGACGTTGAGCTTTAAAGTCACTAGTTATTCTAAGTTTTGTTAGATTCCATTTTCTCCAATTATCAATATTTTAAAAAATTCTTAAGAATAATAATGATCTGTCCTGAAGAGAGCTATTGTAGCATTTATTCTTACATCGGTGACTCATAAGCTTTAAAAAGAGGTTAAGGTCATTTAGAAACGATGATGCCAACGCGCGCACACGCACATACACACACACGGCCAGTGGACGAGCAAAATCGATTTTCAGTCAATTCACCGCAAAAACAAAAGCAGCTTGTTGATGCTTGGTGTTGTGTAGTCAGGTGCTCGTTCACGCCAGCCAGCTTTCAGCGTTTCTCCACACTGGAAGCATTGTGCTTATTAATAGAAGCCGCACCGCTGGCCTGTACGTGCGGCTTTGGATCGGTGGACTCCGGCCATCCAACTTTGTTTGTTTCCCCTAAACTTTTCCAAACCCCCAAGGCTCCCCAATGTTGCGGAAAGAGTGCAACACCAGCAAAAAGGAAGGCAGAATGCGAGATGTTCCAGAAGGGCCGAATGAGGTGTCGGTCACGGGTAAGAGGCATCGAACCCCTGATGGGGCAACAGTGAGTCAGAAACGTCCAGAACGACGGAAAGAAAAAACTAACTTTTGTTATCGCTCCAAAAAAAAGAAAAAAAAATCAGGAGGAAGGCTGCATGTGGGAGATCAGGAGGAATTTGAGCTTTTTTTTAGTTCTTGTTTAGGAACATTGTGATGCTTTCCTGTTTTTACGGTTTGGAGCCACGAGCAAATTTAGATTTCTGACTGAACCAGATATCTACATAAGCAGAGAAACGGCTTCTTTTGGACCTGTAACATAAACTATTTATCCTTCATTTGCAATTCTGACTCATATCAGATTGTGGTGAGTTTCTGATACGTGTCAGATCAGAACCACGTTTGACTTCTACGCAACGCCAACACAAGACAAGTGTTCTTCTGGGGGTCACATGGGTAAAGACCAGGTGTCATATATATACAATTCTGCAAATTACTTAACATTTAATATTATAGTTAGACAAATAGTAATGCTGTTTTTTGGCTTTTCATATTATTTTGTATTTGTGCAGATTTTTAACATTTGAGGATAGAATTTCTCAGCAGAAACCGATATAATCCAGTCGTTCACTGAGTAATGTTTTGAGGATTGCTTAGACGAATCGATTAGTTGATTTATTGGAAAAACCTGTCAGATTTACTGTCCGATTTTGTTGCTTCGCTGCAGATGAATCGTCACGCAAAAAATCAATCAAAATCGAGCGCTTATTAAAGAAATTTTCAATATTTTTGTCAGGGATTTGCCAACTAACTGATCGCTCAAACTGCACAAAAAGAGTAAAAAAAACAAACAAAAAAACACTTCCATCAATTCTAAACCTCAAATTCTACACCTTGGCTCAGAACTTATCAATCAACCCTCCTACACCACAGTCATACAAGTTAGCAGGAGAAACATTTAATTTGAAAGATTAGGGGACTTGGCAAAATAACAGGAAAACCAAAATATGATTTTATGTTTTGGAAGATTTCAGAAATGCAATGTATGTGCAGGTAGTATTTATTGGGCTTAAACATGCAAAATAACCGGTATGGTCCTTTAAGAAGTAAGTTGTCAGAAGTTAATTTTGAAGAAAAACTGTTCTAAGAGTGAATGATATGCTTATTTTACAAGGTGAAATTCCATGAAATTGGAAGTAATTACATAAAAATTTTTAAAATTAAAATCTCCAACTTGGAGGTTATAATTTTAGTTTTGGAGATTTTTATTCTTTGTGTAATTACCAAAAATGTATGCAAAATTGAAATTATATTTAAAAAAAAAAATCCATATAAACACACTAAAATCAGAGCCAAGAAAATACTACATAATTATATTTTTTTTAATAGTTCAAGTTAAATGAAAGTTACCAAAACTGGAGATTTGGGACTCACATGGAAATGTTTTACCCATTAAGTGTTATTTTATCTGCAAACCAGTAACTCCTACCCTTCCTTCTTTTACCTCTTTATTTACTGTATTCATCTATTTATTTATATTTACCTATTTCATTAAATTACTTACTTGATTTTATTGATCCATAAAGGAAGTAGCACCCACCTGCACCCTCAAAAATGAACTTGAGTAATACCTCCACCTGTTTCGTATTTAAGCTGTAGATTGAAAATAGTGACACCTTGTGGCCCAAAATGATTGCTACAAGTCTTTCTAAACCAGGAACCACAGAGTGGGCAAGCTTTTATTCCAGCTGAAATACTTATCAGCGTCCATCCAGAACAGAGAGGAAGTGTGTGTGTGTGTGTGTGTCACTGACTTAAGTCGCTGTAGTCAAACTTGACCGGTTTGATCCAGATGGTGGACTCAGGTCAGGATGGATGCCCAAACAAATCATGTTGTACCTCAAACTTTGAGGCCAGACGTCACAACTACGGGACCCACATGTCCTCCCAGGAATCCCTACAACACACACACACAATGGTACTTATGGGTAATAGATGTATCAAATGCTGTTTGGTTGTCATAACATCAGTTTAAACCTGCCTGGCTTGATGTCACAATGGCTCTCTATTAATACCACCATTTTGCATGTTTCAGCCTAATATATTCAACTTTCATTAAGTTTTTCCATAAACACAGGTCTTCTTTTGGGACTATATTCCCCGGTGGAGACATACATTCACTNAAAAAAAAAAAAAACTGAATACAAGTGTCTTGTTGGCGATACTGGATTACCTATCCCAAGAACGTTTCAAGTATCAAGTTGATTTTAATAGCATACCAGAAAGAAATTAAACCAAAGGCGGTCTGGAAGGTAGGAAAAACATTTTTAATTCACTGTTCCAGTAGTATGCTTTGGGAAATGATTGTCAGTAACGTTATGTGTATGAAAATTGAATATATTAGGCTCAAACATGGAAAATGGCTGGTATGGTCCTTTACAGTTTCCCTCCTAACTGCATTTTAGGATTTTACAGTGTATTTTTGTAATTTTCAGTACACACACTCACCCCTATGTCTTTGTCTGTGTAGGACTTGCGTGGGGGCCAACGTGGGGACGAAAACTCAGATGACCCTCAGAAGTTCGTGCGAAACCCAGACACCAAATAGTACAGTCACAGAAATGCTCACTGACCTGTTACAACCAAATGTCACAACTTTATTAACAGCTGCAAATGTGGACGTGGCCGCTGGCATAAACACTCTATGCGGTTGTTTAGGGCCAACTGCTAGTGCGTTTGTAGAAAAAATATATTTACAAACCATTTTCTCAAAATATCTGTATGTTTACCTATTGTGTGTAAAAATGGACATATACTCTGTGTAAGAAGGCAAAAATTACAAACAAAATATTGTTTTAAAAAATGTTTACAAATTTGAAGTTGAATCACTGGATTTGGGGGGGAAAAAGCTTCAGATGAAAGGCAAAATGTTTTTAAGCTGTTTTTTTTCCAGCTAGGTTATTCAGATTTTCTCAAAACCTGTTGGTAGTGATCATAAAAACACAAATAAATAAGCACAGATCATAGCTTAGAACTAATTTAATAGACACTGGGCAGCAAGCAGAGCAAATGCCTTTTCAAGTAGCAGTGCTCAGTACTGCTGATGTCATTTTTGGATGAAACCTGTGATTTACTGTTTGTATTTTAGTGACAATGTCCGCCTAATGGCTGAAAATAAACCATAAAAGATTTGCAACTGGAATCAGTCTCAGATAACCTGACACCTTAACGTGTTAATTTTTCTAACAAGCTGGTTCCATAGAAACTTTTTTTTTTTTTAATTGAGAAACAAAATGTTATCTAAAACTTTCTCTTAGCCAAATTATGTAATATTTGGCTTAGGGGTTAGAACAATTTGATGAAACATCTATTACTGTTCCAAACTCATATATGAAAAGAATATTTGACTGAATTTGTCACAGCTGATGAGTTCGCATGCAGCACTTTTTTGAGAAAATGTCCATCATTAAAATGAGGAAAGAGCAAAATGGAGAGAATAATGTGTTTCATAGCATAAGCGTCTTTAAAAAAAAAAACAAAAACAAAAAAACTTGTCACTTGTGACAGTGACATTCACCAGGAATAAAACACTGAGATACTGAAACCAACAGAAAACCTCAAACACCCTCACAGCTTTTGCTTGTGAACAAAATGCATTTTGCACATTGACCACCAGTGAACATCATGCAACACAGGTCACTCATCCAGTCAGCCAATCAAAATCATTCATCACCGACCTGGGCAAAATACTGATCAAACATTTACAAAATCAGCCTAAAAGGATTGTAAAAAACATTATTTTTTTTCTGTCACATTAGTATTTATTGTGCTAAAACATCAAAATCCCTGGCATGGTCATTTAAAGGACCATACCGGCAACTGTGCATGTTTAAGTCCAATATATACAGCCTGCATACATGTTACATTACTGACAACCAATTTCCAAAACAGTCTTTTTAGTTTTCCTGTTTTTTTTTTTTTTTTTTAATCCCCTACTCTTTCTAAATCAAATGTTCAGTTGATACGTCCACCTTAAAATTCAATGTTTCGCCTTCTAATGCTTATACACGATTGTTGAAGGCACGGTTGTTTTCATTTCTCGGTAAAAGCCGTCTTCTCGTGGGTCTATATTTCCTGGCGGAGACATACATTGTCTTCCATGCAGCTCCGTTTGCTGTGATGGATTATTTATCTCAAGCGTGTTTCAAGTCTTACAAGTTGATTTTAATAATGTACTGGAATGAACTGAAACCAATGGCAGCCTGGAAGGTAGGAAAAACAATTCTGAAGTCTACCGCTAAAGTAGTATACTTTGGAAAATGTGTTGGTAACGTAACGTGTATGCAGATTATATACTGTATATTGGGTTAAACATGCATGATCGCTGGTATGGTCCTTTAAAAACACCTGTTGTAATGTGTTTATTTTTGTTCCCATGTCAGATTATATCATTTTTACGCTCTTCTTGTTATTGTTATCTGGCTGCAGTATTATATTTGATTAAGGCCGTTACATAAAGCAGACTATTTACAGTTCCCAGCTTATTTTTGCCCAGGTCAGTGCAACAGGAAGCAGCGTAAGGTCAAAGACATGAGAACTTTGCCGTCAACGGGCAAGAACCAGACTACAGCCACACATGCAGAGCAGCAGGGTTTAACGTTCCCAACACTTCATCTGACTACCCAGCTACACTTACATACACAATACAGCTTGTTTATTTTTTTTGTTTTTGTTTTTTTTAAATCTGGAACATACGTGATCAGCATCAACATGATCAGCACCATACCAGGAACCAGATTGGCAATGTTGGCTGGTGCATTATCAAAAGAACAAATAAATGAGGGTATTTTTCAACTGTCCAGCTTACATCAGTCATTATAAGTTAAACACTCTGCCCAAACTGCTTGCAAATGTTAAAAGAAACCTTTGTATGAAAATAAGCACTGCCCAATATCTGCATCATTATGACAAAAACAAAACAGTACCTTTCTTGTTTCACCTTTACATCTAAAATCACTCTCATAAAATATCAAACTAAAACCTTACAGTTACGTTTTTTGCACAACAACTGGCTGTGGAGATGGTGGAGTTTCCAGTTTTAGGTCAAAGGCAAATTTGAGATGCACCTACTGTGAACTTCAAACAGAAGACAAACTCTAAGTCAAACTTTTAACTCTCAAAATAACAACTAAATAAAAATAGCTGCCCTGAGGAAAGAAGAAACTTAATGGCAGCTTGTAAGCACTTTGGCTCTTCGTAGTCGTTCAAGTAGGGCTGGATGGGCTGAGATGCCATCCTGCTTCAATGAAAGGCTTGGTGAGTGGGTCTTCCTCAAGCAAAATGTCAAAATCAGACACTTAAACACATGCATTTTCTCCGTGTGAGATTCCTTTTTGTCTGCTTGCTGTCCCTGATTTGAACTTAAATCCACAGTGTCACCCGTGCTGCTGGAAACAGGTAGAGTAAAGTTAGCAAAGTATTATTTCATGTTAGGGCTTTCTCAATATAGAGAAAATCCTTGTTAAACTATGAAAAGTTGCAAACCTCACCTTTGTCACCTGTGCTGCTCTTCTTCTTCTGGGCAAAGTTTCGTCTGTTCTGCTCCACAGCGGTACTGTTGGACTCTGGACTGCTGCTGCGTGTTGGACTGCTTTTCTCATTCTGATAGGCCATATCCAGGTGCTGCTGGGCCAGCTTCAGGTGACTATGCAGCCTCTCCAGCTCCCGAGATGAAGTTTTGTCCCCAAATGACTCACAGCCAGAGTCTCTCAGGTTATTCCTGAAGCCCATTTTTCCTGATGGATCCTTCTTCAGAGCTGTGTGGTAGCCTGGAGATGCAGATGGCTGGCGGCAGGTAGAGGACCTCTGGGTGGCAAGATCAGGATGGTGAGGGGTGGGAGGCTGAGACCGTGGCCCACAAAAGCAGTCACGAATGCCGCTGATGCCAAGGTGGAAGATCTCTAATATAGTAAAGAGCAGACACATGCCGCTGATGGCATACATAATGAGCAGGAAGATTGTTTTCTCTGTAGGGCGTGAGACGAAGCAATCCACCACGTGTGGGCAAGGTTTGCGTGTGCATACAAAATACGGTGCCACTTCCAGCCCATATAGGATGTATTGTGCAAACAGGAATGAAACCTCAAAGACAGCACATGAAAGCAGCTGAAACACATAGATCTTCATCAGACCATCTCGCTTTATACAACGGCATCCATCATGCTTTTTACTGGGCTTCTCCATGACTTCCTTTTCCTGTTCTGGCTCAGTCTCCTCTACCATCAGGAGGTAGTCTCCATTATCCTCTGCTTCCTCATAGTCCTGGTTGGCACCACAGCTTCCCATGGGCCTCCTCTTCCTGCTCCGGGGCCGATAGTCATCATCTTCCATGCGAGCAATCTTATGCATAGCAAAGCCCAGATACACGATGGTTGGGGTGGTGATTATAATCACCTGAAACACCCAGAAGCGACTGTGCGACAGCGGCGCAAATGCGTTGTAGCACACATTCTCACAACCAGGTTGCTGTGTGTTACACACAAACTTACTCTGTTCATCATCGTAGATTGACTCGCCGCCAACAGCTGTCAGCACAATGCGGAAGACGATGAGGAGCCAAATTTTACCCAAAAACATGGAGTGTTTGGAGATTTCATTCAACAGCTCTGTAAGAAAGCTCCAGCTCATTTTGCCGTTGGAATTGGAGAAGACCTCTCAAACCTGCACAAAACATGGAAATACATTTTTTACTTGGTTTTCATTTGAAAAATAAATTGAAACAATACAACATGTACAGATGACAGCATTTCATATCACTCAAAATGTAATGATTATCAAACTAATCATAATCATAAATTTGTCCAGAATAAATAACTGTACACATGCAGACAGTGAGAGATGAATATTTCTATTTTTGTATATTTCTATTTGAGAGAATGTGTGTGTGGGGGGAGGGGGGGCACTTTGGTGTGGTAAACACTGAACTGACATTGTGAAATGAATGGAAGGCATCTATCAATTAAATCCAATGAAGTGAACACAATCTCTGAAATGGAAAACTAGTCCATTTGTGCAAATATTGAAAAAACATCAATTCCTCCTGGTGGCTAAGGGGTGCATAATGCAGCACTCCACAAACTTCCCACAGCCCTAAATACATAGATGGATAATTAAACGGGCTGACAATAAAACAACGTGACAAAATAAGAAAAATAAAATCAGGTAAAAAAAAATTGTCTGTTTTGGTGAAAGAATTAAATAATGCCACAACAGGTAGACTAAGAAAAAATAGCTCATCGTCCGTTTCCCCATCACCAAACCCAGTTGAAATGAAGTCAATACAAATTATCTGTTAAAAAAAAAAAAAAAAAAANAAAAAAAAAAAAAAAAAAGTGGAAAATCACGACTTGTGTTTACAGTGCGTTAATGAACCTAAACTTACCAATAAATCCGGTACAACTCAGCCACATTTCGTGCTTAAATTAATGAACTTTGATTCTTGTAAGCCAGCGCGCGCAAAACTCAGCTCGCGCTTCAGAATTTTCCAAGCCTGGTTCCGTGACAAAATGCTATTAAGATACCAAAATTAGAATATAAAATTGCAAACTACATTTGGACTATAAATTAGAGATAAATCCTGTAAAGATAAAAACTAACAATGATAAAAGCGAACAATGAAAAAGCTAATTATGCTAACGGTGATGCTGAAAGTGGCGTTAGCAGCCAAGCATTGTTTATGGGGGGGTTACTTTCTGCCGCGGTTTGAATCCTCTGTTTTCTCCTCAAAGTTCTTCTCTTTTCTTCGTTTTCTCTTTCTGTAAAGAAAATTCTCCCACGTTAACATCAATCCTTCCAGTTTTCTTGTCTTCGAGCGGGCTGTGTCCTCCTCCAGGTCAGGTTTTACAGTTCAAGTACAGGTCTCTGCTAGGCTTGGCCGAAGCACCGAATTATCGTTCCATTATTCAGCTGTAAATGAACCATATACTTCCGGTTCATCCCGGTCTGTGGTATAAATTAATGAGGTTCAGTATATTTTTTCTTTCACAACATCCCGTCTTTCAGAATAATCAACACATTCAAACTCCAACCAAAAAAAACAAAAAACAAAACAAAAAAAAAAAAACNAAAAAAAAAAAAACCAAACAAACAAAAAAAAAACTAATGTTTGTTTGGCTCAGGCAATCTCCTTTGTGGGGCACAAACTAGATTCACACATTCACAAATCCACACATCCACCTTACTTACTATAGTCTTACTATACACTTACTATAGTCTTACAATACACTTATTATAGTCTTACTATACACTTACTATAATCTTAGATGGAAGCACAGGTATATGCTACCTGCAGGGCATTGCTGCCTGTTGCACCTCCGCCATTGCCTTACTATACTCTTACTATACACTTACTATAGTCTTACTATACACTTACTATAGTCGTACTATAGTCTTATTGTAGTCTTACTAGACACTTACTATAGGTCTTACGATACACTTACTATAGTTCTTACTATACACTTATTATATTCTTACTATACTCTTACTATACATTTAATATAATCTAACTATACACTTACTATACTCTCACTATAGTCTTACTATACACTTACTATAGGTCTTACGATACACTTACTATAGTTCTTCCTATAGTCTTATTATAGTCTTACTAGACACTTACTGTAGGTCTTATGATACACTTACTATAGTTCTTACTATACACTTATTATAGTCTTACTATACACTTATATTAGTGTTACTATACAATTACTATAGTCTTTTATAAACATACTACAGTCTTACTATACACTTAGTCTTTCTATACACTTAGTATAGTCTTACTATACACTTACTATAGTCTTACTATACACTTACTATAGTCTTAGTATACACTTACCATAGTCTTTTTATACACTTACTATAACGTTACTATACATTTACTATAATCTTACTGTACACTTACTATAGTCTTACTATACACTTACTGTAGTCTCACTATACACTTGCTATAGTCTTTTAATAAAACTTACTATAGCCTTACTATACACTTACTATAGTCTTTTTATACACTTACTAAAGTCTTACTACAGACTTACTATACTCTTACTATAGACTTATTATACACTTACTATAGTCTTACTATACACTTACTATAGTCTTACTATACACTTACTATAGTCTTACTATACACTTACTATAGTCTTAGTACACACTTACTATAGTCTTTTTATACACTTATGATAGCCTTACTACACACTTATTATATAGTATTACTATACAATTAATATAGTCTTTTTATACACTTACTCTAACCTTACTATAGACTTTTTATAATCTTAATATACACTTACTATAGTCTTACTATACACTTACTAAACTCTTACTTCACACTTATTATAATCCTTTGATATACATACTATAGTCTTACTATAGTCTTGAGGATGTTGATAGAGAAGTACAGAGAAGGTCAGAGGGAGCTGCACTGTGCCTTTGTAGATCTAGAGAAAGCAT
>VXCM01001587.1:0-56012 GCA_014773175.1 Lucifuga dentata
AAAAACGCATCACTACTTCATGTATATTTTAAAGGATTAACAGTATATTTTAAACTTGATCTATCGCTTACTTCCAAACGTACTGTAGGCTAAATATCTTGATAAAAAAAATTAGTATGGAGAATTTGCAATATAATTAGCAAAATAATAATAACATGCAAATAAAGTTATTTCAAAGAAAAGAAGGTGCAAATTATTGTGTTTTATAATGTTTACATCATATACTAACACTTAAATGAGATACAAAAGCAGAGAAACTTGAGGACACTGTGTAAATTCAGCTAGCGGAGCTAACTACAACTGAATGATCTACTACACAATTATTTGGGGCTGTAAAGCCCCGCATAGTCACCCCCTTCTATATATTACAGTACATTCTAAATTACGATATCAAAAATTTTGTACTTACCTAAAAATCAACGGATAACGATGGACGATAAACAATTAGCCACCAGCAAAGACGTATGCCAACATAATGGGATTTGAAAAAAAATGGCGCCTTGAACTTGCACTTACTGAGCATGTGCAAGATAAATGTACGGAAACTGCATTAGGACAATCTTCATGCAGTTCAGACCAGTAGCTGATTTTAATTGACTTGCACACATTGATTCAACACAACATCCTTACGTAATTGAAACACCTTCGAGTATTATGTAAATGCAACAAAAAACTCTTGGTTTTATCGTAAAAAAGACAATTATTAAGTAGTTTCAACATAAAAACATCATGTAATTCAAACAGCCCCACTGTTTCATTTTTTTGAGTGCATGTACAAAAGCATATGTCCACTCCCTTCTACACACACACACACACACAGAAGACACACCATCCACAACAAAACGTTTAAATCTCATTCACATGTTTTCCTATTTATCAGCAAATTGAGTTTGCCTCCCATGTTGAAATGTGCATCCCCAACACACATGCATGCACAAACACACACACATATACAAAAGCATTCTCCAACAACAACAAAACTTGAAATTAGTCTGTATATACATTTATAGGCTAATTTAAAGTTTGTGATCTCCAAAGTCAGACCTCAGAGGCTTTGAGGACCAGATGTAGGAGCTGCATCGTCTGGAGCCAATTTTTCTTCCCATGTAGATCTGAGTGAAGCAAACTACATCCTCACCACAGTGTTATGGGAGGAGAAACTCAAAACTGTTTCTCTGTTTGGTTAGCATAAGTGGAGGTATTTCCAAATTGAGACTATTAGATTAGAAAAGTAAGTCAATGACAAAGCGGGACACGTGTTTGGATGAAATTATGTGATCAGGCTTGTGTGGAGTCAAAAGGAAGATCTTCAATTTATTTTATTCAAATCAAATGTGATCATCTGCAAAATATGGTTACAAACCTTAAAAGTATCGTGTTTGTGAATTTATTCGTGCGTGCAAAGATGTGTATAGACACGCGCCCCTGTGTGTGTGTAAATTGGCCTCGAAACCACTAATTAGCCCTGTCTGGCCCCCGAGAGTCCAGCAGTAACATCATTAAAAAAAACGAGGGGATTCGGTGTAGATTACTGCCTCGCTCAGTCACACTGCCCCATTTTCCCCTCTGTCACTCTCTCTCACATGCACATACAGTACACACACACATCCTCTCTCTCTCTCTTTCCTCACCACGAGCTCAATCACCATCTTCTCTTAGCTCAAATCTCTCTCTCTCAAATTTCCTCCACAAATCATCCATCTTTCCTCCTTCTCTCACTGGCAACACATGCATAAACTATTACACACACTCTAATTGATTATCTATTAGCTATCGAGTGTGCCCCACAGATGAAGAGACACCAAACAAGATGGCTAAACATACAAAAAACTGTTTAAAAGTGATGTATTTCTTATGAAATTTGGTTAAAATGTGAGCTTCAAACAGCCCGTCTGCAGCAGAACCTGGCAGGGGCACAATACATCCAGGACAATGAAGCAGGTTTTGTTTTCGGGTGTCAAATAACCAAACCGCTGAGCCTGTCTTCAAAGCCACAGGCTGTAGTTCTCTTTGTCACGCGCAATCACACTCATCTGTGAACTTGCAGGTAATTTGGACCCTAAAGGCATGCACGCCGCAGTTATTTCCATTAAAAGATCCTGACAAAAGGCTCCACCCTGCAAGTTGGCTTTGGCTGCAAATCAGCTATTTAATTTGTACTGCTCAGCGACTTGGAAGGCATGGAGGATCAGCAATGATGCACAGTGAGTTTTAAAGGACCATACTGGCCATTTTGCATGTTTGAGCCTAATATATTCAATTTTTTGCACGTTACGTTACCAACAACCATTTTCCAAAGGATAAAACCATATTTCAGATTTCCTGATATTTTGCAAAATCTCCCAATCTTTCAAAATCAAATATTCAAGCGATACACCCACCTTAAAAATCGATGTTTCGCCTGCTTATGAAGTCACAGTTGTTTAAATTTTTTGATAAACGCAGGTCTTCTTTTGGGACTATATTCCCCGGTGCATTTTCAGATAACTCTGCGCTTTTTGCAAAAAATCTGAATACACATCTTATTCGCGATGATGGATTACCTTTCCTAAGAACATTTCAAGTATCAACAAGTTGATTGTAATAGCGTACCAGAATGAACTGAAACCAATAGTGGTCTGGCAGGTAAGAAAAAATTTTCTAATTCACTGTTCCAGTAGTATGCTTTGGGACATGATTGTCAGTAATGTTTCGTGTATGAAAATGTAACAGGCTCAAATATGCAAAATGGCTGGTATGGTCCTTTAAAAACTAAAAGGCAACGTTGGGGGAACATTTTGTTGT
This sequence comes from Lucifuga dentata, assembly GCA_014773175.1. Taxonomy (NCBI): domain Eukaryota; kingdom Metazoa; phylum Chordata; class Actinopteri; order Ophidiiformes; family Bythitidae; genus Lucifuga; species Lucifuga dentata. Next base: position 2,785 of record VXCM01001587.1, read on the forward strand.
TAAAATAGAGAAAGCACCTCTTTGAATTTTAAAAGGATGTAATTCGCCTCACATTCAAAGTTACTTTAATTCATTTTAAACTGAGGCAATCCAGCAAAACAAAGTGGCTGAAGCAATAGCCAAAAAAAGTGGTTACTAAGCAACAGATTAGCATCAGTTCATTGATTGCCTGTGATGCTTTTCTACCTGATGTTGACCTTTATGAGGTCAGGGGTGAGAGACTCCAGGGTGACGCAGCTAATCACAGCGATCACTTTTCATTTGCAAGAGAAAATCATTATTTATCTGACGATCAAACGAGGCTGACCTGATAAAGGGCCCTGAGCGCTGTTTATTCAGCCAAGCCAGATCAAAGTGTCAAATAAGCAAACGTAGTGATTCCCGGGAATCAAAAAAAACTGACAAGAGACTAAAGTCCAACCTGTTCAAAGGGCAGATATTAAAAAAAAAAAAAAAATCGTGGAAATGGTCAGCCATCAAGCTTATCAGGCTACACACATGGATCAAACACATGATCCATTCACAAAAACAAATAGAAAAAAAAACGCAAAAGAATGTCAAGAACACATAATAATACTCACTACAAGTTGAATTCATGTTGTCTATAAATGCTTGTTATAATCACCATTTTACTCAAGATAAAACAGGATGAGTTAATATGTAAATTCAGCTGATAGATAAGCTATACAAACCTGCTATCGAGTCTCATTCGCCACAAGACGACGGGGGAATAGTATTATCTTCCTATTTCACGTCTGAGAAAGTATCATGACAAGAGCTCAAATGACTAATTCTAGTAAAATATAGTGGAAAAACTCGCGTTGCTCCTCTTTGTATTATTATTTTCCTCTCAAATATCTCCCATCCTGCTCCTCTTGAATCTTGATTCCCGGTGGAAGAAACTTCACTGATTTACCAGCCAAGCCTGCGTCCTGGACTGCACCAACCACCGGTACAAAAGGGGTNACTTCACTGATTTACCAGCCAAGCCTGCGTCCTGGACTGCACCAACCACCGGTACAAAAGGGGTACGAGGCTCCGCATTTACGAGAAAAAAAAAACCCATTCAAAGACTGTCATCAAACATAATATCCGTATTGAAGATTTATAACAATTAAGTGGTAATAAAATGAAATCGAACACAACTGTGAGTTATTAACAGCACACGCCAACCAAACCGCGTAATACTCCAGTCCCCCTATTTGTAGTTGGTAGGTTCAAAGGCTTAGAAACAGTGAGGTATTTGCTAGACGCCCCCTTCACTTTTCTTTGTCTACCTTCCTCTCTTCCATGAAATTATAAAATCTAAACTCAAACCAAATGGACAAACTGACGTAAAAAAAAAAAAAAAAAANTTCACTTTTGAGACAAAAAAAAAAAATCTTTGAATAAGGGCAGCCCATAGGAAAATTTTATTGCTCAAATGTTGACGTTTGATAGCTCAGCTGATGTAGTAGTAGATGATTCATGGTGAATCAGAGTAGTAGATGTAGTAACAGTAACAGATTTAGTAGAAATCTAGGGGTAACATAGTAATACAGATATTAATCATAGTACTTAAAATTCATAGGAATAGCGACATTACAGTTAGAAGCCTTGTAATAGCAGCAATAAGAACAGCAACAGTGCTAGAAAAAATGGTGGTAGTAATAACAGTACTTATAGTAGTTGTGGTAGTATGATCATATTGTCCTCAGTGTCACGGTTGCTGTTATTATACTGTATGAACATTTTACTTTTCTCCTTCCAGCTGTTCTAGTGGGTTACCATTGAAGCTATTATGATTCCAGATCATGCTCTGACGTCCTAAATACAGAATAGATCACATCCCAAACATAATAATCATCTCCAGACATGTGTGTGTTTGTTTGTGTGGTTACACTAACTCAGTCCAGAGCATCTCATGGTAGTGAATAGCCCCCTCTCTCTTTTCCTTTCTCCAACCTCAGATTTACTGACCCTCCACAACTTTCCAAGCCATCTTTCCTTTAGGCTTGCCCTTGTTTTTACTCCTTTTTTTGCTCTCTCTTTTTCTCTACCCCCCACTTAGTGCTCCTTCACAATGCCCAGGCTTTGTGTGTAGACACACCAAAATGATGTCAATATTTGAATCAGCCAGGCACAGCAGGAAGATAAACAGGTCTGTCAATATTTAACTGAAAATGGTGAGGCCACACAGGACACAATGAAAAAAGAAAGAAAGAAATGGCAATGGAGGAAGAAAAGTTAATGTAGTGTATGTTCTCTAAAATGAGTGAGGGAAAGGAAAAGAAACCAGAGCCGAGTGAAAAACAGTGAGTAACTGTAGCTCTATAATGTGTGTGTGTGTGTGCGCGTGTGCATGCATGTGTTTGTGTGCTTTGCAAGTCTTCCTTCTGCAATTGGCTATAAAAGTTCAACAGTTTGAAGAATAGTCAATACTCTATAATTGCTGGAAGCTGTGACTCATTGTAGCAGCTAGCTGCTCCAAACCACTGCTAATGAATCTAACCCCACAGAGTAGGATGCCAAATCTTATTACACACACACACACACACACACACACACACACACACTACGGAGCATCAGGAATAATTGAAGAAATGCTCACATACACACAAGCCTATACAACTGTTGGGCCTAGACACACACAAACATCAACAGCCGTTTCCATGCTGAACTGCAGCCGTTTAACTGTGCATGTATGACTCATACACACACACACACACACACATGCACACCGAATGGAATGTAAGTCAACCAAACCACAATCTAAGTCATCACTAGAGTTATGAAATACTGAAAGTATGTGCATTGCTTGCAGTGCAATAAACTTTCATTCCACCTGTGTACTATTGCTGACCAGTAGGTGGTAGTATGTCCAAGCTTGTATATTTGTATATGTACATGCAGTGCGCATGCGTGTGTGCATTTGTGTCTGTGTGTGTATACACGTTACCCTGTGTGAGTGGTGTGGGCACAGTGACCTGCACTCCATCCAGACTGCAGAGGTGACCACAGGGGTCCAGAGTCACTACCCCTCCTGTTTTATTGGCAGTAATGAGAGAGACAGGGGTTCAGTGTGCTTTTAGTTGAAACTATTTAAACTGCAAATCACTCTGTCAGAATAAACGCTCATTCTAAATCTTTTCCCTCTTGTAAACCGACAGACGGTGGAATGTGCATAAAATGGCAGACTCCACGTTACACTAACCATTTTAATCATAACATACACATAAAGCTATGCAGTTATTGTCTCCACTGCAAGTCGTTTGGTCTGAAAGCTTAGTGTAGTAATTACACTGAATGTAACACGTGGAAACACAAACAAGAAGAATATAATTAACCTTTATCACCTTGTATTTCCCTGCAAATACATAGATTTCCACCTTAATAAGTGACATGGTCTTTTATCCACTATTAAAACATTTTTACTAACAAAAATTAAAACATTAGGATGAAAATTAGGCCAAGGTGGTGTGAGGATTATGCTTCCTGCCTCTATGGCAGTTTGATATGTTTCAAAAACTTAGAAAAATCTAAATTTTAGATTGCAGCATTGCCAATTCACAAAATGCTACATCACTCACTATAAAACTACCATGTTTATGAACATAATCTATAGAAAGAGAAGTGATACTAACCTTCATTGATGATTAGGCAGTGCTCTGCCTCAATACCCGGCCCCTGGATAGTGATATCTTGAGGAACTGGAGCATCCTCTCGACCAATGCGGGTCACTCCTGCAACATCAAGCAATTCATACTTTATGCAGCATATATTCTTTTTTTTTTTTTTAATGAAAGAAAAAGTTTGATTGTAGACACACTTTCACAAATCCAAACATTAAATGTTGTTTGTGATCTATAGTTAAAATGCATTGTTCTACGATGTTATATATATAGGATACTCAGCTCTCTATATCCTGTGATAGGCCCACTATACCTTCCCATGTGTGACCTAAAGAATGTGGCACTACCAAGCAAACATAACACCATAATGTTAACGTAAACCAATGTCTACTTGTTTCTGACATTCATTGCATGTGATAAATTAGAACCAACTTCAATCTTTTTTATGGTTTCTTGTCATTGCTAGAACTGTATATCTTTGTTGTGAACAAACCAGCTACTTTTAGACTGTGTTTGTACATGTAAAAATTAAACTGATGCCAAGTTGCTTATACTTTATGATATTCTAAACTATAAGAGTGGTCTATAATTCCTACTTTTAAACATAGTCGGAATTTTAATTTGCTGTTTTTCTTCAGCAGGGAATGAAGAATGACGTGTCCTCACTGAAATGGGATGGTACAACAAGTTGAGAGATTGTGAAAGTGTCTCAAAACCAATGTGACAAAGATTTTGCAAAGAAAAATGATAAATTAAAAATCAGTGTTGCAATATCCTTTTGTGTCCATACGACTGTAGATTATTTTATCGCAATGACTACAGCTCCATTTTCCTAAAAAAGTCTAAGTATCTAGACATTTATAGCATAGTACAGTACATTACCATTTTACACCGCGGTCTGATGGCTCAGAGAAGGTAAAACAAAGTCTCTCTCACTATTTGTAATAGAATGAGAGCTCTATACTACAAAAAAGAGATAAAAGTATGTAGGTCACGCATATTATCCTACAACAAATAACTGATGTTTCAAATCAGCCAAAGGGCAAATGCTTCCTATGTTTAAGGTTATGATCTTGCATCTGACAGATTATATAACTATTCCGTACTTATCTGCAGGCTAGAGAATCATAATTAGTTTCATACGTGTGTCTCTAAGTGCAACATGGTGTAGATTTCTTTATCTCTGCTCCCATCTCTTCAGCATTATGGTGTAAGAGCAACTCACTGGAACAGTAATGAAGCTGTGGCACCTGTGGCCTCTGAGCTGATGAATCTGCGTGTGTGTGTGTGCATGTGTGTGTGTTTGTGTGTGTGTGTGCGTTTGTGTATGAGAAGGAGAGAGGTGTTACAGAAGAAGGAGTCAGTGTATAGATACATATGGATATATATATATATGCATATATGTGTGTGTGTGTGTGTGTGTGTGTGTGAAAGTACATTTACGTGTGTGTGTNATATATGCATATATGTGTGTGTGTGTGTGTGTGTGTGTGTGAAAGTACATTTACGTGTGTGTGTGTGTGTATGTGTAAATATGTCTATGTGTGTTCAGTCCGGAGGAAGGAAGCAGTGTGTGTTCCTTGTCTTGACTCTATCGTGACCCAGCATCCTCTCGGAGTATCACATTCCCTACCGTCCCCCGTCTCACCTCTCCTCTCAGTAACCATGGAAACAGAGCGAGGGGTGTGTAGAAGAGAGCAAAAAAGAGGAGAGAAGTACAGAGAGGAAGAGCAGTGAAGCAAAGCAAAGGGGATAAGGAGACATAGAAGGAGGTCTGAGGAGGTCTGGTTTCACGTTTGCATCTGTGATTCAAGCAGGGAGGGAGGACAAAATGAATGGGTATGTAAAGGTAATCCTACCCCATGGAGCATGTTTGTCTATGTATGCGTGCATGTGTGCATGTGTGTGTGAGTGTGTGTGTGTGTATGTGTGTGTTACCTTCGTTGAGTGGCAGCACAGTGACCGCCACACTCAGCCTCCCACTTCCTAGGCTGACCAGATGGGGCGTGGCTGTTTGAACCTTCAGTCCCTTCCCTGTGTCAATGAGATCCAGGGGTGGAGACTACAAGCAACATTGCAGAGGTGGAAAGATTCATGTTACACACAATTTATTTATTCCATTCATTCCATATATGGACATAAATATAATATAAATATGGCCCTTAAATATTCTGTGGGATTCTAAATTATTTGACAGTGATTAGGAATTTAAATTAAGAAAAATTAAATACCATAATTTAGTAGTAGCAGGAGGATTAAAATATATAACATATGTAAATACAGGTCTCTTACACTGTGTGTGTGTGTGTGTGTGTGTGTGTGTGTGTGTGTGTGTGTGTTCTCTCACCTTAGGTTCAACTGAAGACATCTGATCTGACTCTGGTTGGAACATCATCTCAGAATCCTGCAGTAAAGATACAGAGGGGTAAGACCACAAAAATGAACACACACATAGAGACGCACACACACACACACACACACACACACACACACAAAATAGCTATGCTGAAAATGGTAATGGTACAAGCATTCAGGTGTAAAAATATGCTAAACTGCTGGATGGATACACGAATATGCAAATGTGTTCTCATACAAGCACAAAAAAGTTTTGTATATTTAACTGAACCTTGAGTAAAGATGTAGATGTAAAGACACACACACACATGCACACACAGAAATGGAGAAAAAAACAACTGCGCTGCATGCACAGCTGCCACATGAGAGGAACTGTCTGTGTGAAAGTGTTCCAAGGGGAAAATACCACTTAAGGGGAAAAAAATACCACACATACACACATATGCACATGCACACACACACACACACACACACAGTGCCAGGCAGTGCAACTCGTGAGAAACCTGCTTTCATGGAACATTCCTACCAGGCCCAAAAATTCAGGGAGCCAGAAAGAGAAAGGCAACACATGAAGTACATATGATAGAGAGAGAGAGAGAGAGAGAGAGAGAGAGAGAGAGAGAGAGAGATCAAATGAATTATATGGTCTTCAACATATTCAACACATAAAACCATAACTCAGAGAACCTGTTCATTCTGATCCATTGCAACTCTGACTTTAGTTTAAATGTCACGTTAAACTATGATCATTCAGAGATGAATGTATGTATTTCATGTCAAATACCTGAGCTACGGCAGACTTTGGTTCCAAATGTTGACTTCTTGAGTAACGCCAGAATTACTCAAGTATAATGTGTATAATACTATAATATATATAATATATAATAGTTTGTATAATATAATAGTTTTCTAAATATAATATTTTACCTTTTAAAAAAAAAAGTTTAAATAACTGTTTAAGGAAAATAATCCTGCATTTGATTTTATTTTGTCCCTCTAGTGGCAAGACATGAGAATGACAACATCTGTCACTTGTCAAATCTGTCTTTAGTCCAAGGGAAGATTTTCGGCAACTATTTCCTTTCATGCAATTTTCTGTGTATATTTATAACACCAAGAGCATAAATATCAATGTGTTTGCTAATACCCTGTATTTTTTCCTTGTGCCAAAATTTTCATTCATTCATTCATTCATTCATTAATTCATTCATTCATTCATTCGTTATTTCCAGCATCATTTAATTGACCATGTGGACGTGCCTTCAGGACAATCTATTATTAAGGTTCTAACAACAGCAAAATTATCAGTGTGGTTATTTCATGCAGCACGATTTGACTGTGGAAAATTTCACTCTGAGACAAATAAAACGTAAAAGTTAAGAGTTAAAATGTTTTCAAGTGAAAATATGAAGGAATAATTGAGAAAACTCAGAGGTAAGGCAGACTTCATCAAACAGCATAAAAGCATTTGTGAGAAAAGAAACGCATGAGAAAACAATAAAGAAGAATGAAAACAGAGCAAGTGAGATAAAGGGAAAGAAATCAAACATGATTCAGGTTTGTGTGTGCGTCTGTGCACATGCGTGTGCATGCGAGCGTGCATGTGATTGGCGCAAACACTCAGATCCAGTGTCAAGGACAATCCACGTAGAACCCAACAATCCAAAGAAGCAAAAACAGTCTTCCTCACTTGTATTTGTACATGCAAATACACACACAGGAAGACACAAACACACACACACACACGCCACACACCCATATGGGTGAGTGAAATGCCTCTCACCAAAGCAGCAATGATTACAGCATATGGGAAACCACACCAGCCACATCTCCTCCTTCACTTTCTGTCATCTTTCCATCCAATCCTCATCTTGCCTCCTCTCCCTGTTACTCTCTCCTTACACAACTTTTAGACCAACAGTTTCTTTTGGGATTAATCAGGTGGAATCTTATCTCTTTTATCTTATATGTCTCCTTATGTTATCTTGTCATAATTTATATCTCCCACATTGCTTTCATCAGTAGGAGCTAATTTTGTAGTTTTTCCTTCCAATTCATTTCCTGCTCTCCTCTATTTCTACTCCATGTATCCAAATATCCTGACTTTCCTATACTCCTTTTCTTTTCTCTTTCTTCCCTTTTCTCACCTTCTCCTGTCTCTCAGTTTTGCCATTTTCATCTTTTTTAAATCTCTTTTTTTCTCCTTTCTTTCCTTTCCTCACTAGCCCAGGAAACACAAATCAAAGCCAGCTCTGGACCATTTCCTCTAATTCAGCACTAACTTCCTTTCTCTGAAGTCGCTTCCTGCTAGACACCCTCATTGCCTCTAAACACACTGAACACCCTCAAACACTATCTCACACACACGCACACATACTTGGAGTCCTACACAATTTAGATATTCCTACTGCCCCTATGCACGTGCAAATATCTACAAATAAAGCCACACATCAGCAATCTTTGTTATCTTTTAGAGATACAGGACCCGACATTCTAGCATATGACACACACAAATGCACACACACACACACACACACTGATATGTGAGATTTTTCATCGGTGGTGTAGACAAAGCAAACATACTCGGTATGATAGAAACATGGACCTGGATAAATATCTAAATGTTACAGAGCCCAGCAGAGAGAAATGTAGGTCAAAGTCAAATTCAAAGTAAAAAAAGTTCTTTCCCTCTTCCTTAAAGAACCATACCTGCCCTTTTGCATGTTTGAGCCTAATATATTCAATTTTCATACATGTAACGTCACTGACAATCATTTCATTAAAAGCGTATTGGAACAGTGAATTTAGAAAATTGTTCCTACCCTTCCAGCCACCATTGGTTTCAGTTCATTCTGGTACACAATTAAAATCAACTTGTTGATACTTGAAAATTTTTTGAGATCTGTAATCCATCATCGTGAACAAGATGTCTATTCAAAATTTTTTTCAAAGTTACAGAATTTTAGCATTTAAGCAAATAAAAAGTGCAGAGTGAATGTATGATTCCACCGGGGAATATAGTCCCAATAGAAGACCTGTGTTTATTGAAAAATTTAAACGACGGTGACTTCCTAAGGCTATGTAACTATTTGCAGCCAAAACATTGATTTTTAAGGTGGGTGTATTGCTTCAATATTTGATTTTGAAAGATTAAGAGATTTTGCAAAATATCAGGAAAACTGAAATACAGTTTTGTCCTTTGGGAAATAGTTGTCAGTGATGTAACATGTATGAAAATTAAATATATTAGGCTCAAACATGCCAAATGGCGGCATGGTCCTTTAATTCTTTCTTTAGTCCTTTTCTCCTTCTTTTCCTCCCCTTCATTACAGTCTGCCTTCTCTCTTTCTTCTCTGTCCTCCTCTTTCACCAGGTGAGATCTAGTCTGGGCAGGTCGAGACAAGTCTTTGGCCTTGTTCTGCACTAGTTAAGGCAGAGCGCTGAGGTGTGTCAAAGGCCCCCCAGACATAAAAAACACACCAAGCGTGGGCTTTCCAGATACCCAAATTCCAGCTTTGGCATTCTGAGGTTCACCGCAAGATGCTATCAGGGTCTCTGACTGGAAATGGAGAGCATATAGATGTTATAATCCTGCATATGGTTGCGATGGATCATTCACTTCATCAGTTCATTCACTCCAACATTCAGTTTTCCTCTATGTTAAAGCTGCATTAAGTGGTTTTTGGCCCCTAGGTGACAACTCCAAAATAAACACAAACACACACACACAACTTTGCTTTGATCCCATCTGTACAACAGCTGAGTGTTCCCCAAAATGCCCCTGTTACATCTGGAGGGAGAGATGAAGATAGAGAGAAATATGGAGTTAGGGAAAAAGAGAGAGTGATGGGAGACAGAAAAAGGGGAAAAACTCATAAACTCAGGCATTTTCATCTATTTCTCAATTTTCTTCTTCTTATTCAGAGTGCCTTCAGTCTTGGCCCTTCTCTTCTATTTCCTCTCCATCTGTTCCTTCTTTTCCTCTTTCTCTGTGACCTTCTGCTTCATTGTGTCTCTGTCATAGTCTATTTTCTCACATCCCAGGACAAATGTAGTCATCCTTAATGTCTCTGATCGGAACAGATCTTTTGCTTGCTACCTTTATGCTTTACTCAAACCTCAAACTAAGAATTTTCCCTCGTCTTCATTTCTGTTTTTTGGTGTCTGTAGTGTCTGTAGTTGCTTTTTTGAAGTGACTTCTTCCGTTGGCTGAATACAGCTTGTTTCAAGTTAGGTAGTTCATCAAGGTGATCACTACCTGCTGAGGTGTTGTCTTGGTGACGAGATGGGGGATGAGACATACTTAGCTGCTTCAAGGTGAAAACACGGAAACTACAATTTCTAAATTGTAGCATGGTTAAAAATAAAATTTCATTTGAGGTGCTAACTGTACATTAAAGCCCTCATGAGAAGTTCTGAATTATGAGTTGGGAAGACAGACTTATGATGTGTTCAAGTGGTTTTGGTTGAAACAATATGGATGTGGTTGGGATTTTTTTTTTTTTTTTTTTTTTAGTTTTTTTTTCTTTTAACTGCTTAATTAGAATGACTTCAGCTACACAAACATCAGGGAATGCACATTAGGTGTGTAATTATGTTTTTCATATTTGGTAAGCCAATAAAAAATAAATGAAAAGAAAAATATAGGAAATTACAATATTTTTGATATGATTTGAAGACAGCATAAGATGGCTTACATATTGTTTGGCTTTCATGAATGAAACGAACACTTGCAGAGAAAACAAAGCATCATAGTTTCAGGTGCTGAAATACACATGAACACAGACTCGCTGACAATTGTTGACTACAGTAAGTGTGTGTGCGTGTGTGTGTTGATTAATTATCAGTCATCCCAACAGCTTTCCTCTCAGCAAACAATTCTGTCCATGGATCAATACAACATCAAAAAAATTGCAAACATCTTCTCTGCTTCTCTTTACTTGCACTCCTCTTTTTCTGTCTTTATCTCTCCATCCCTCCATCTCTCCCTATCCTCCCCTTCCCTCCCCTCACATTCCAGCCTTACCCTCTCCTCCCACCTGACAAAGCCAGCATTGTATCACAGATGCTGTTTAATATGGAGTCCCTCTCTCAGCGTCCCTCATATCCCACAATTCAAAGAGCTAAATGGGGTTATCATCGTCTTGCTTGTCACTGCACTCCCTGTTGTGAAAAAGGTCATCAACAAAACTTTAATAAGTTCGATGTATGCCCTTCTCATGCACACACATAATAGAATTCCTATGAATACACACACAAAGCCACACACATACCACACAGAGAGACTAAGCTTTACAACATTAAGAACTTCTCTGCCAATGATCCATGTACAAAACTTTTACATTTACTTAAGTCTGTTCATACAAGGTGATTAATACAAATTGACCTTGAGACACCACACTAAAACACAAACTCCATCAGCATTGTTTTTGAATGCTCACACACTTATTAGCATTTTTTATTATCATGAACTGAATGTGAAACCCTCATAGGAAACAAAGTTCAATGTTATCACAGCTGACTCAATCTAATTAAATCTAACTTGAATTTTATTGGGGTGTGTGTGTGTGTGTGTTTTTGGAAAAGCACAAATTACCTAAGCCGCCATATGCACGGGATCAACTTGTGTTTGGGTTTCTATGGAGCCGGATATGACAGAGGAACAAGGAGGGACAGTGAATTAGTAGAACATATGACCCACATTAGTAAGATTACTTTGTTGCTGAATAGAAAAGAATACAGTCAAGCAGACAGATGGAGAGAGAAAGAGAGAGATAAGAGAAACTCTCTGTGGGTGTAGAGAGACAAAGGAGGAAAAGGAAGGAAATGGATGAGAACACAAAGTAAAGAATTCACATGTAAATGAAAAAAGATTCATGTAAACTGCACACATTGAATTTTTCCCAAAAAGCATTGTATGGATGGTGACATGAATAAGTTTCAGTGTCAGCTACACGTTTTCATATTACATCATGACATTGTAAAAATGCACTTTAGAACAGTTTTGGATCCTCGTTTTTAACTTGTGCCAGAGATATTTGATGATTTCATAAAATGCTGCAGGTTAAAGCTATGCTTGTCATGTCTTTAAACATAACTTTTAGGATAAATTCACACAAGTTCTTACACTGATGTTACAGACTGTCAAATACATTAAAAAAAAGGTTTGGGAAAATTTGGGGTTGCTGAATGAAAATGTTTGAAATAATGTCACCATGTCACCACAGCCAGAGTTCTGACTTGTCATCTATATCAATATTATATAAGGCAAAGTATTACTTCGCATCATGGATAACTGTTTTGCCACTTTTACAGGGGTGTTTTCATTGGATGTCTGTCCCTGGCAACAGGTTTGGCAGCTAATTATGTAGACAGGGATTCAGTTGAATTTTAGGGACTGTTTTAGCTGTTTAACTACTACAGACTGTCCTCCAAGTCTTTTTTTTTTTTTTTTTTTTTTTTTGCTTATAACTATTCCAGCTGCCATAAAAAACAAACATATACACGTCCTGTGGAATGTTGAATGGGATTTTCAATTGCAGAAGGTCAAGGAAAAGTGAAGAGTATAAGTAAAACACTTACAACCTCCTAATAAGGCAAAATTTATAAAAGGGTTAGAAGTTGTGACTAATGTCTTTATAGCTAATAAATATTTATTAATTCTTTACAGATCAAAACTAACAACTTCTATATTGCCAGTTTTTAAAGAAAATCCCTTGGCTAAGTCTTTGTAGCCTTTTCAGGCCCACCAATTGACAGTTCTACCACATTTATTGGCCTCATAGATATTTCTTAATCATTAATGAACCCATTCAATACAACTTGTAACTCAGTCTTTTGGAAAACTAAGTATTTAAAAAATTTGTTAATTAACATACTTCATTTGAGTCCATTTAAAAGATCCACCAGCTTTAGCCACAAGAGAAATTCTCCAATAAATATGTACAAATACCAGCAGATTTTCTTCACCCGCTTCTTGCTCCAATAGTTGATATCACTATTGGTATTTTGAGTTCTTGTAACACATAGTATGTTCCTGGTTTCCACATCATGTCCGGAGCCAACATGGAAGGTATAATGGCTTAAACGAATAGGCTGAGTATTCTGATATCAGTCGTGCTATGTAATGAAAACACATCTGGAGATACAAACTTGGAATGGCCCTAACATGTTCAAATTTGACCACCTGTGGTAAGTTTAAGGGTTCACTGTTCTAAACATAGTGCTCTGGTTGGGCCCACCAAAGAGAAATCCACAACGCGATTACAGGGTCCAGACCCATAAGAAACCAATATGCAATCTGACATGACAGAGGTTTAAACCGTTTGTTTCTTTTCTGAGAAATCAGTGGTGGTAAGATGTCAGATAAATTCATTCCTCAGGGCATGATTTAATACAACCACACACACACACACACACACACACACACACACAAATTTTANTCCTCAGGGCATGATTTAATACAACCACACACACACACACACACACACACACACACACAAATTTTACACCTGCACATGCTAAGAAACTTCAATGAAAACCAAAAGAGTTAAGGTAAGATATGAATCAAAATTTCTGATTGATTCTTCAGTCAGAGGGTTAATGTCCAACTTCTGATACACCTACATGAGAAGCATCATAGTTAAATGAATTTATAGGATCTATAGGATCAGAGGAGATTTCTCATCTGAGTTTACTGGGTAGTTTAAGCCTGCTGGCTCCTGTGCTATATGGTGCGACTGGCTGGTATTAGGGATTGCTCTGTGTCATGTCTAGAATGAGGATAACACACATTCACTCACCAAACCAAAACACAATATACAAGCATAGACTTGCCCTCTTATTGGCCTCATAATAGCGTTATGGTTCTCAGTAGGGACCTTATTGGTGGTATTTTTTAAGTCTATTATAATGATTTTTGTATTACCTATATTCCTGTATGAATTTGTAAGGGCCATTCATAGTGAGCTTGTAATGATATTATGTTCTCAATATGTTTCATCCTGAATGGAATCATAATTTAAACATCCTTATGGTGTTTCTACAATCTTACAAGTAAGAAAGCCTGGAAACAAAACTTGCCCTGTATTAGTTGTTGAGAGTAAAATCTGCAATTAAAGCCGGATAAAACCGGATTGAGCCCCGTTAAACATCTTACTCAACACTGAAAAAGACTAAATTCCTAAACTGATTCAGATTTTTGGTGGCTGGTATAACATCATGGAAGGAATTTATCATCATCTGGAAATATAAACATAGATCGTTAAAAAAATAAAAATAAAAAATTAATTTTCCAATACACAAATGAGCTCACCCTTATTGGAGCGAGACTGGCCACTTCTGTCATGGTGGAGAAAGTCCCAAATGTTGTTTAAAAATCCCGAAAAATTCCCAAAATATTCTGTCACGTCTCACTTTGCCGTATAGTTACAGTTTCTTTCTTGACATCGGATACATTTCCTTGTGCGCCCTGTAGTATTCATACGCACATTGAGACCTTTTACGTGCAAATTTCTGTCACGGACGCAAAACACGCGCAAAAACTGGCCGATCCAACCTATTGCGACGTGTAGAGGAACGCAGCAACAGCTGGAAGCAGAGCTGAAAGAACAGAGGACTCGGGAGGAGAGAAACTCCCTCCCGTCTTCCCCCCNCTCTCTCTCTCTCTCTCTCTCTCTCTCTCTCTCTCTGACACACACACACACACACACAAAGGCACGCACAAACACGCACACAGGTGTGAACCGACCACCTACACTTGACCTTTCATTCTCACTGGTAAAAAAGCAAAAAAAACAAAACAAAACAAAAAAAAGTCTATCAACTCATAGAGAGAGAGAGAGAGAGAGAGAGAGAGAGAGAGAGAGAGATTTAGTCCCACTTTAGATTTATTGTCCCACGATTAAAAAAAAGCATGTTTAACTAATGATATAACAGCAAGAATGCAGTCTAATTGTACTCTACTTTTACAGGACACAAAACAACACTTAGAATGATTTATTCAGTTACTTTATGCGGGAAATGAAAAGAACTGGAGAAAAAAAAATAAAATAAAACTGACCCAGTCAGACACAGCAAGCCATTGAAACGGGATATCATGTCAAAGTGAGCTCTTTAATTTGAAATAAAAGATTATATGGCCATATTTTTTTTTTTTTTAATTAAGTCATGCTTTGTGAAATAACATAAAAAGTGACAATTAACTTCATTACAACAATTACAACAAAACAGAATTTACAGACAAGCACAGTGGCATTATGACATAAATAATAAAATAAGACAGAGGTTTTAAGTTGGTTTTGGTAAACGAACCACAGAGTATTGTTATGCATAATGATGGTAGAGAGTGTTTCATATTTATATGGTTGCATGTTTCTGTATGTGCATGTTATTTATATGTGTATGGGTGCTGTATTAGGTTACATTTTCGATAATGATGCAGCATGGGCACATAATAAGCAGCCAGAATCTGAGGAAAAACATAGAGCCGGGCCATCACAATCATTTTTCATCACACAACTTGCTGCTTAGGTCAGGGCAAATATTGAATAAACCTCATGAAACTCATATGGCTTACTAAAGCTTATCAGTTCAATGCATCACATACTGATACCTCAGGGGTGCAGGTGTGAGACAGAATGTACAATGCAGGGTACAGAGGGGATGTGAATGCACCCCTGACAAGACAGATTTGCAGAGAGTGGTGTTTCAAAAATGTAATTATTTAAGCAAGGTGTGCACACTCAGAGGCAGTTTTAAAACAAATGGGCATATGAGGAAGGAAGGAAGGAAGGAAGGAAGGAAGGAAGGAACGAACGAACACAAAGAAAGAAAAACATAAAAAGACATTCAAAGGCTGCATCTCTGATTGTCAAATGAGTTCCAGTAACCTATAATCATCTTCTGTTACTTCAATGTGTGGCTTTAGGGACATTAATTTTTTTTTTTAGTTCTTCATTGGACTTGTTTGGTCCCACGGCTGGTTTATTTTTATTTTTTTAGATTGTGCATGGTTTTTCCTTTTGACTTAAAAAATTAAAAAGATGAAAGATTTTTCTTTTTACCAACATATTATGTTTCCTCATTTGACAACATACTGCATCTTGTGCTAACTATGCATTCAGCATTTGGTCTTTTTTATGCTCATGGGGAATGGTGGGTACCCGCAGGTAGTGTCAGGCAGCTATTTGTATAAGTTATGTGCACCATCCAAAATATTCTAACTACGTGTGGTCACGCATCAGCCTTGCACAGCTCAGGCAGGCATGAATAGTACCAGCAGTTCATTATCAATTGGGTCATCTTATTTGACATTTTCATGCATTCTGCAAAGTTTATAACAGAGATTACATGAATTATACAGTACTATAAAACACCCAAAATCATGAAGAGTTTTGTTTAGACTATGTGCCCCAACCACAAATAAGGTTTCATGCAAGATGTGCTTGCAGTCTCCAAAATGGCCCTTTGGTTTGGACTGAGGCCAGCATGGGTTTCTCTTGCACACCATTGCATATCCAGAGCAGCAGCAGGATTATCTTATCTCTCAGGCACCAAGAGGATCCCTGTGCAGATAAACAGGAAAAGAGCTCATGGTCTCAACTCTGCTCCACTTTCTGCCCTGCTCCTTCGCTCTGCATGACACCTGGGAAATGTCTGACTGCACTGGCCAAGAAAGCAACTTGATTGCAATCACATACTCTAGATAAATACATATATCAGTTTTGAAGGATTTGAACCCTCAAAATTAGTGTGCATGTCTTGTCAACTCAACCCTAATACTTTGAAGTGGGAATGTTCATATCAGCTAAAAGTTCACGAAGCCAACTGTCTGTCTTCTGTCAACCTGGTAAGCTGATGGAATTTTATTTGGCAGGATACAGTAAAGCTTGGAAGGAAGGGTGAGAAAGGACATGCAACATCATTAGATGAGCCTTATCAGGAAAACCTTCCACCAGAAAAATAAATCTAAGCTAGCTTTTTCCAAGATTGGGTCTGAGAAAAAGAGTTGGCACATTCTTTCTATACCCACCAATATAACACATGGATCTTTACCACACCATCAACTAGTGCAGCCAACAAGTGTAAAGCATAATATTGCTTTTCCTTTTCCTTTAACTTGTTACAAGATGTAAAACAGGTTTAAAAAAAAACAAAAAAAAAAAAAAAAAAACAAAAACATTTTAGGTCCTAAAGTTTTTAGAGCTTTTGGTCTTAATATGGGAATAAATGACTTCAGAAAAAAGAAAAAAATAATCCTGGAAAATGATCTTGCAGTTGCTTTCAACTTGTTTCCAACTAAAGTGTTTCCAGCAGCTATTAAGCTATTACAGCTCCATGGTTGCTTGCTACAGCTAAGCTTTCCCAGTGACATCATTCACAGCCCGAGAGGGCCCACGAATGTTTGACAGCATTCCCGGCTGAATTCCACAATCCCCATGTGATCGCAGGAGGCTGAGTAGGAAGCCTGGAGGTGTTTGGAAAGGGATTCCATTCAGTGACAAGGACAGCCTGCAATGAGACACAGTTTCATTCAGACAAATCCCTCATCTTCGGTCTGGAAATAACTTGAGAATCTTCTTTTAAGTGTCTGAAGTAAAGAATTCATCAATCTATTTCAAATCTGCTTAACTTTTATAGCTGTAGTCTTTGCTCTTATCTGATTCCCTTTTGTTTAATTTCAATCTGCAAAGGCCAAAAAAAAAAAAAAAAAANAAAAAAAAAAAAAAAAAGCATGTGAAGCAGACGGCCACCTGACACCATTTCTCTAAATTGAAACCATAACAAATGAAATTCCTTTTGATTATCTGACAGCTCCTTTAATCTGAGGGGAATCCCTGCTATCATCACTGATGTGGGTCTTTATGTGGTCAGACTATTTAGTCAGTATTCAACCCACATGCTTTTAATAGCATCCTAATGACAGATAATTGGATGAAACTGACACTGTTTGTGGCTCAGGTCAGCAAGATCCGTTTTCTTTGCTCTCATTCAAGCACGTCTGTTCAGGTCTTTCACTCTGTCTTCACTCATCCCCCCAATTCCCCATCCCTGCTTCTTCTGTCTGAGTTAGGACAGTCAGAAGATGTGAACCATTTGTTTTTACAGCTGTTTCGATACCACAGTCATCACAGTCTAAAAGAGAACACATGCAAAGCTGTGTGTAATAGATGAGGGTGGACTGGTCAGCTCTGGTCACTGGCGTCATTTAAGACCAGGGATAAATCCACTGAAACTCAGCTTACTCATGGTTTTATTTGCAGAATAGTATTTACTCTAAGTCAAAGCACAAGGTTTTTACTTTGCTGTAAACTGAATTTTTATTAGCTGCTTGCCTTTTAATGTCTGTTGACTAGAGGCCAAAACTGCACCACCTCATTCAACACCATCATAACTGCGGATGGAACTTCAAATGATTTTTTTTCTTATTAAAAATGGGATCTGTAACACTTCTGGCTCTGACGCAGCTGACTTAAGTCAGCCTTTGATGGTCGAACAGTTCGGCTGTGCCAAAACATCTCTAGTGGAGTGAATGTGTTATAATTTAAGATGAGGATATGGAGGAGATGGAAGTGCTCAGATGGAGTTTGAGGCGTTTGGGAGGAGAAGTCTTGTGTGTTGGACTGCAAAAGGCAAGAAAACCGAGACAACATTTTGTCATTGTTGATCTTGTCAAACAGAAACCGTGATACGGCATCAACAAAAAAAAAAAAAAAAAAAAAAAAAGAAAAGTTTGTATGTACGGTAATAGACCACTGTTGAGTGCAGTGGTATAATCCAATAATGTCTCCCTATGAAACTTTAGCCACGACCAACAGATGCACAAAAGCATAAATGTGGTTTTACTTTGTTGGGACAGGTAATACCTTTAAGATCTTGAGGATCATGTTTGAGTCATCTTCTCCTCTGAAACCTGGGAAGCCAACTGGGATGCAGTGGAGAGAGAGAGAGAGAGAGAGAGAGAGAGAGAGAGAGAGAGAGAGGACCAAAGCAAACAGCAGAGGAATGCAGCTGGCTCTCCATCTCCCACTTGTCTGCCATGGTATGTGTAATTACTCCGTAATTAAAGTGCCTCTGCTTGTGTGTCAGTGTGTGTGTGTGCATCATAGTCCATGGTGACCACACTTAACCAGGTCAACAATAAGGCCTGGACATGACAATTTTACACAAGTAGTGAATGAGGGAGTGAAAAGAGACATGCAGGGTGTGTATGAAAAGAAAACTGTTTAGATGATGCTGCTGACAGAAAAAACTTTCTTTCTTTGTTCTGACAATCAGCTTAGTTTTCATCTGCTTGCTTTCTCTCTCCTCCTCTCTTTCCCCTCTGAAACCACAGGAATGCTCGGCAACTGTCATAGCACGACTGTACACACACACACACACACACACACACACACACACACACACACACACACACACACACTCACACACACAATTAGATGATGACAATTAAAACAGCTGAAGAGGCTGCATAAGCATAAGACCCTATGTACACATACACAGATCTTCATATTATTGGCCATATCATGTCGCTCCTCTATTGGATTTCCTATACTTTTAACTAGAGACTTGCTTATTTCTGAACTTCTAATTAAAGTATCGATGTACAAAAAAAAAAAAAAAAAAAAAAAAAAAACTCAGAATACCACAAACATAAATACTTGCAGCTGTATTTGTGTGTTATGGGAATTGTGGCTGCACACATTTGTGGCTTCCCCCTCTGCATTTTGCCCTTGAAGGTGTCACTGCCTGCATCACTGTAAGTATACACTTAAACCATAAGTACTGAGCGTGTTGGCACAGTGGGTTCCCCTTTCACAACAACTGGCTTTGCTTAACATAGCAGCAAAATAACTAGGAAAAAAAAGTACTTTTCACACTCATTTGTGCAGCTAAAAACCCAAATCTAGCTCACTACCCAATGCTTATACTTGCTTTTTTCCTCCTCCCCACTTTTCAATTCATAATACAAATTCCTATGACATTGGTGCTTAAAATGCATATAATATTGCATGTTATTAATATTATGCAGTGTTTGTTTTACTTAAAAAGCAAATAATTTGATTCTTCTGTGACAAAGAGAATCCAGAGATATGAGCAGCAACAGAAAAAAGATGGGAAACGGGAAACCTTTGACGGTGAAAGAACAAAAGTAGAACAGAGCGCTACACAACCATGTGCACCTGAGATGTTGAAACCTTAAACAGCAACAGTAAATCCCAGATAGTCATATGACCATTGTCCAGATCACACATAACTGTGAGTCAGTGGCAAAATTTTGTGCTGCAGCTGAATTCTTATAGCAGCAATATGATGTTTTTCAAGTTTCCTTCCAAAAGGGACATACTCAATCACTCAGGACTGCAGTATGACATGATTTGGCCAGTCTTATTCACACTGAGGGTAAGAAATCCCACTGAGCATGCCCAGTTGTCCCTGTTTTTCATGGACATTAATCATGACATTGTGCAGAAGGAGTCAGGGTTTCTCCAAGGATCTCAGTTACAAAAGGTTTATAAACAAAGATCTGTTATCTGTGGCTGAACACGACCATATAGAATTATAAAAAAGATTAAATACCACAGATATTACTTTGAAATTCCAGTTCATGGCTCTTATTCAACAATGGTGGAAGGATTCACCATCCAGCATTTAGTCTACACAAAACTGTCTGTCAGCACATCTTTGCCCTGTTGTGCAAACATTCGTCATGTTGGTTTGCGGTCATGTTCAGACAGCAGCAGGTTGTTGAGTTTGATGACAATGTTGGCGAAGTCAGTGAGATCCACAAAGTCAGAGGTGATGATGTTAACCCCGTGCTCCCCCGGCCTCTGGGCCTCAACCCACGACATGATGGTTGGCAGATTTCTGATTTGGAGAGTAACAACAGGACAAAGACAGAAAGATTAATTGTTAGATTAAGTGGATGCCAGATCAGAACAAGCCCACAATTTATTATTGAATCCAACAACATCAATCCTATCACTTGAATTTTGATTTCCTGACCCTGCAATAATATCCTTAGGGTTTAAATGTCTGTCTCCAGCATTTTAATAATTATGGCTGCAATTGATTTATTGTCCAATGGCAGAGGTCCATGAGCTCGATCATCTCCAAACTCTAATCAGTAGTTCCTTGGCTGAATTCCTATCTGTCCAACAAATTTCATGAAAAGTTTTTTAAGTTTTTACATGTCCTGATGTGTTATCATGGAAGAGAAAATGAAGTATGATGTTTGTGTATGTCTGTCCCAGAGAGATCACTATGCCCCTGTCGTCTCAAAATCATTGCTTCCCTTTCAAACACTTTCTATTTTGGTTCTCACGCATGCATGAACGCGCTATGACTCAGTAAATCAACTCTAACACTCTTAAATTTTCCACTTATTTTCAGCCGCCAGCAGAACAAAACTAGGAAGTTTAAATGTTTATCCACTGGTGATAAACATTCCCATTTTCTTGGAAGTGCAAAATTAGGTCACCTCCTGTCTCGCCTGAATGTCCATTAAGGCGTTTTATACTTCCAGCATCAACTGATTCTTTCCACTTTCACAAGCGAGTGGGTATGGTGGATTTCTGCTGTCATTTCAACTTAAATCTACAAAAATTCTTCAGCCCCTTGATTAGGAAATATGATCTCTTAACTGACAGATGGGTTGAATTTCTGTTGGATCCTCAATAGTTTAGATATTGATAAAGGGGGTTTAGCTGGTTCATCTTTGTTACGGCACGACATAAACAGCATTTATTATACTACCCTCTACTGGCCACATTATATGTTACTAGAAAGTAATATATTATTCACCTCAAAATACTGAGGTTACTGAGGCTTTCTAGGAAAGCCTCAGTAACCTGTGTTGTGTATATGCACATTGAACCAAGCTAGATATATTTCAAGAAAATTTAATGTGACATTGTGACACACCACTTAATTCTCACACTCTCCACACCCTAACCTGCACAGCCAGGCTTAAGGGTAGGGCTCAAAACACAAATGGAGGAATGAAGGAAGCAGTCTTTACTTAAAATGACAAATAAGCAAACAATTACTATAGCAGTAGGAAGACCACAGGGGTCAAAAGTCAGACTTTGGGTCTGAATCAGAGATGCAGGCAGCACAAGCAGAAAAATCCAAAGGATGAGGCAGACAAAGGACAGACATCAGGCAAGATGATCAAAAACAGACAGGAAAAACAGTAAGAAATGTTGAGGGTGGTTACACATGGAACACTAAAACTGTCTGGCCCAGAACAAAGGGAAGTTGCTGATGTATGTAGACAGTGGGCTGATGAGGGAATTGGAATCAGGTGAGATAGCCAGCCACATTCAGGTGTTGAGCAGCAGATGGGGGGTGATAGCTGGTGGACAAATGGAGAATTGCAGTTTCATGACAAAATCCAGATACTTACTTCTCCACCAGATAGTTTCTTAAACCCCACACCAGACCCTTGGCCACGGTGTTGACTGTGGGGGTGAGGATGGCTTGGGACACATGGAAGACACCCTGCTTGGCTCTCTCGCTCAGTGTGGTGTCCAGGAACTAGACAGGAGAATGTCAAACGCAAGAATTTGATAAAATTAATATGATCTAAATATCACTTTAATGTAAGAGACAATAAGCATGTTTGGAGACACGGGGAAAGAGTAATAATTTTATGCTCTTGAATCTGAATTTCCTTAAACATGCTGACAAAAGATCTGAAAAAAACAAATGGTTTAATGTCTTTTACAGCAATATCTATATGCCGTACTCTGACCTGCATGAGTTTGTTGGGTTCAGTGGTGTTGGCCCAGGGTGCAGGGATCTTATTGCCGGGCCACATCACAGGGCAACCCTGAGCTGAAGGATGATGGTAGAACACGATCACCTGTGGAGGGAAGGGAAGATGCTGAACAGAAAAGTGGAAACTATGAAAAGATGAAGACCAAACACAATATAGAGGAAAGTGGTTACAAGTGGAACTGTTAATAGGATTATATTCACCACTAATTCTTCTCCAGACAGTGGGACCTGCTTTTTGTGTTCCCACCTGATATTTCTTCTCCCAGAGGTATTCTAGGGTGATGCTCTCCACAGCGCAGTTGTTGCAAAGCTTGCTGCCAAACACTTCCTGGAGCATGCCGATGAGGTACATGTGGCGCTCTGCCTCCATCACGTAATGGTGGTTGAAATCAAGGAACACCACCTTAATCAAACATTCACTCAATTATCCATTAAATCTATCTATCCGTGACCAGATGCTTATGTATCTGTGAAGTAATGCTTCAAAGGTGAAATTCAAATTATTTCTCACCTCTTTCCTGTGTCTGCGCAGGAAGGCGTTGATTTCTAACAGCCCATCTCTTACCTTGAGATGGAGTGAGAGAAGGGATGGAGACTTCAATGTGCATAAGTCATGAAATGATGCAAAAATGCCACTATCTGCACTTTTGATTGTGAACACTTCCCATACTTCCTTGTTTTTATGTTGCATTGCAATTAAATATAATAAAGGAAACCATATCTTAGCTATTAAATTGTACAGTACAAATCAGTTCAGCCCATCCATACTATAAAACAATTTTATTTTATCTATATTTTACAGGAGGAAGAACTCTCATCATGCACTGCACGTAACAAAATAGACGTGTCAAAATGACCTATATTACAAGTTGAATGTTTACAACTACCGTAAGTACACAATCTTTGATCGCTGTTCAAGGCCATTTGTATCCCTCTACCAAAAAAAATCAGATAGAAACTTGAAAACAATCCTGTTGGAATGCATTCTGAATTATTCACGTTTTATATCTGACAGAATTAGCTGAAATATTTAAAATTACATTTACTGAATATACAGATATAAGCCATGATGCTTAAGAATGGATTCTAGTCTGGAAGGACAAAAACATTCAACGTGGAAGAACAATAACAGACTTGGACAGAATAAAATAGAAAATGTGACAGCAGGCTGTAAAACATAGTAAGCGAAAAACAATGAGGCTCAAACACAAAACAATAAAAGGCACGCAAAAGGTCATAAACAATTTCTGACCACCTTGTGTCCAAACAGGCCGTGGATGAAGTAAATCTCTTTTCCAGGCTCGCTGGGTTTGGAGGAGACTCTGAGGTCAAAGTAGCAAATTCCTGCATCCAGCTGCTCTTTAAATGACAGATTCTGAGAGAAAAATTAGCCAGAAATATACAGAAATATTACAACTGACTGGAAAAGAAACATCATCCACTGACAATCATATTCCACTGTATTTGTGATTTAGAAATGCACCTCAAGGTTTGTGTTTCTTATTAAATTAACACAATTTGTAGGGCACCAAACAGTTTGTTAAAAGCTATTAAATTTATTTAATAACAAAGTATTATGGGTTTTTGTTTTGTATGGGAAGCTATAATATTCCAATCAACAGCTGGTTAAAGTTCTTAACATCCCATTATTGTAATAAACATTTAAGTAATAATAATAATTTGCAATATTGCAATAATCAGAATAATGCTACAAATTTTCCAGCAAAGAAAAACAGGCACTTTGTTTCTGGTTATTATTATATAATTGGTTTTTGCTATTATACTGACAAAATTAAAAACCAAATGGCTGATAATAATGTAATCTTCTGCAAACTGCTTGTATTCCCATGATTCTTGAGTTTGTGTGTATCAGTAATTTATACCTGGGTCATGGACCACTTCACCATAACCTTCTTGGCTAAGTTTCTGAAGATGGTGGCCAGGTACTTGACATAAACCTTCTGATCAGGACCCACAGGAGCTTCAACATCCACCCAGAATGTGAAAGAATCATGGGACCCTGAAAGAGAGAGAAGATGATGATGATGAGGGTAAGCCAATGATGATGAGAAAAAAGGCAATGTTGCTAGTGAAAACTAAAATTAATAAAGGAACAAATGAACAGGAAGAAGGGATGTAGGAGAGAACAATGCATTCAAAGAAGATGAAAAGAAAAGAGCGAGAAGAAAAAAGAGGAGAAAGACACATTGTATAGAATTAAAGTCCTTAGATTTTGACTGGATTCAACTTCCTCCTCATATGTGGATATAATAAGATAAGACACTGAGACTGCAACAATGGGTTTGAATCCATGCAACTTGTTTTTTTGTTTTTTTTGCAAGGAATAATCACTGACACTTCCTGCTGAGGTGCTCAGGAGCAAGGCACTTTACCCCAGGTTACACAGAAAGGTTAGAATATAGAACTGAAGCTATTATTTTTCATGCAGGTTTGTTAAAATGATCTGCTGCATTTATGACTTTACATCTCTAAGATTGATCTTATAATTGTCCAAAAGTATAGTTTGGTATGTATTATTATTAATCTCTGTTAGGAAGGATGAACAGAGTCTTTACGCAGGACTGGCTCACCTGGCACCGCAAGGTGTTTGAGGGGCGTGGCAGTCAGCTTGGCGGGCAGCGAACCCATCCAGTCGGCATTACCGCTGCCGATGCCCGTCGGTCTCGTCTTCATGTCACAAACAGACAGTGAACAAACACTCAGAAACCTGGTCTCTGCTGCAGATGGAATCCCGGTGACGCACTCCCATGCTCCTCTCCCACCAGATTAGATTTACCGGAGATCATTTTGGGGTGCCACAGGTACAGAACATCCACCACTGGCGAGGGAAAGAGCCCCTCACCCGGCTTAAATTCGTCTGTGACCCATGTTTCCACTCCCGGGCTTCTGTGTGATGGCCTAGCGGTATGCAGGTGTGATTTCCAAACCGGGCAACCGGAAGACCGGAGACAAGAACGGCGATGGCAAACGACCATGGTAATCTGCTTAGAGTCGGATTCCACTCGTTATCCCCCCTCCTTCTTGGACTCAGCACAGGTCAACACAAACAGGTTTATAACCTGTTTGTGTTGACCCCCCGCCAAAAAAAAAAAAAACAAACTGGTTTTAAAAATGCAACAGATGGCAAATTCTTCTAGACTTGATTGGAATTTATTGTGTAGTCATCCACCCATAACTTGGTTGAATGTTTTGATAAAACATTAATCAGATCACATGGATCATTTATGATATTGATGATGTAACTATCTGTCTGCCTGAGGTTGATGCCTGAGCCATTTTACTCCGAATTGCCATGTGTATTCTATTCTATTCTATGATTAACCAATTCATTTCCAATCCTGGGGCCCGTCGAAAATTCCAGTCTTTTTTAAGTGATCTGAATAATAAAACAAATAATTTATTAATTAAAAAAACACAATTTTATTTTGTTGAAAGTTTAATTTATAAAAAATGAAGCTTTTGGATTCTTTAAAATGTATTTTGTCCATAAAGACTGCTATAAACACCCATTACCTTACAGCTCCATCTAGTGGTAAAGTTCTTGAACTGCAAGTACACCCAGAGGGGTGATAAAGGAAACAGCACTGACTGTTTCTATTTCCGGGTAACAATAGTCGGACAAAAACTGGTATCTTTAAATTAGTATTATTTATTTGGGCCATTAATATATTCATTTTGTAGACGTGGTTTTCGTTTAGAAAATACGACATAAATGTATCAGCTTATTCTCACCTTAAGAAATATGAATGTTTTCTCCATCAATTAGGGGTCGTAAGCATTTCACTCTTTCTTATAACTGTAAGAAACGCAAAACACAACTGCTAGGAAGACATTGTTGCTTACATTAAAGAAAACGAATCAAAATTTCGGCGCTAGTTTTTAGTTGTTAATTCGTTTGTCCGATTTTCTGAACGACTTCATTCACAACGACAACAAATCCCATAAAGCACCGCGGCCTGGCAGCTCGCGCGTCGCGTTTGTCTGCGTTTCCATAGAGAGACTCACACACACACACGCACGCACGCACGCACGCACTCGCAAACACACACGTCTCTTATCGCCAGAGCTACATCAAACAGCTTCTTGAATTTTAGCGAAAGAAACTTTATTTTATCAGCAGGCGCAGACAACGGCCGAGGAGATAAACAACGCTCTAAAATGGTGAGCTTGAGGAAAATGAGAAAAAAAAGGGACGAAAAAAGAGGAGGAGGTCGTTGAGGAAGTGAACCGTCAAAGAGAGATGTCAACAACAAATGCCTCTTTTTTTAGTCTCTTTGTCTTATTTTATGACATGCTTCTTTTTCAGCTTAGTTATTTTAAACGTACTTTTGTAATATGTATTTTATAACTTGTCTGCTGCATTTAAATATGATTATGACGACTGTACAAGGCTAAGATACAAAGTTTCTGCATTAAGGACACTGTAGGTGCTTATGAAACTAATAAACAAAAAGGCAATTGGTAAATCACCTTGGAATCACATTTTAGCTGTCGATATTTTTTATTACATGGTCTATATTCCGGATTTATTATCATAAATGCAGAGAAACAAGGAAGGTGCAAGGTCAACCAGAATAACGTAATCCTTGAGACAAGGCTCAGTTAGGTACTTACTTATATACATAAGGATTCACCTCGGTAAAATAATTAAATCAAATCAAGAAATATCAGGGAAAGATGATAGTAAAAGTATATAGTCAAGGAATATTACAGTTATACAAGTGAAATGTTTTAGTATAATACTGGCATTTTAAAAAATCTGAGTAGTTATCAACTTGGAATGACGATAATATCGAGATCAATTTTTAATTACTAGCTGTTACTTTTATGCTGTCAGATTAGTATCCACGTGTGTATTTATGCATAATTGCCTCTGAATAGCTTGTTAATGTCATGTGGCCTGGCTACATTTTAATTCCCTTTAAATCCCTCAACAACAGATTGCCATATGTGAAGGCTGCGTGCTAAGCAGCTGTCTGTTGGCTGCCTTTCTGCTTGTGTTATTACAACTTGTCTCAGTGGGATCTGGATCTTAAATACCAAAAAAAAAAAAAAAAANAAAAAAAAAAAAAAACAAATGTAAAGCTTGTGCAAAAAACGTTGCTAAAGCCTTAACACATTTCATTTGCATATCAATAATGGTTATAGATGATTCATTTATTAAGAAATTGTCATGAGTCGCTAAGCAATATCCAGTTTGGAGATTTTATGCTCCTGGCCCAGTTAAATGAAAAAACGCTAATCCCATTTAGTTTAGCTGGCCTGGGCTTACCTGGGAGTATATTACCTTTGCCCTAAATACTGCAGGTCAGTATTAAAGAGTACAGGCTCTTGGCTGCTAGCCTTAACTATGTTTAATGGAAAAAGCACACAGAAATTAAACTCTAATGTGCTGAATCTATGAGGCTAGCCTCTGCTCATATTGCTTAAAGCATTTGTACCTGGGCATGTTATCTGCAAAAGAATAATGAAATACATATGTATTTCATTATTCTTTTGCAAGCAGTGTTCATATCTACTACCTTTGTTAATTCAGGAAACACCTGATTTATACTTGAGAATATACAGAGGATATATGAGCATTTCCACTCAAGTTCTACTGTTGCAGAATTTCAAGACTTTTTATTTGAATACACCCACAGCTTTATGATTCACTGCTGAAGTACCCTGATATATAATTTTGGGTGCTTTCAGGAGTTCAGGCTGGCCTTTCAATTTGAGGCAGGGAACATTTTTCTGACAACCCAACAGGAATTGTCAGTGCAAATGGACAAACTGGGCTTACAGAGTCCTAGGGAGGCTAGCGAAGTTATGGAATCTATGAGGTATGAGACTCAAGGACAATGTAAGAGTGCGTATGTGGATCCAGTGTCATAACAAATAGATTAATGATAACAAATTGCAAATTCAAACAAAGCACTGTTTTTTTCATTAGAGGGGAGAAATGTCAGTTATTTCAAGATGACGTCTCGTTTTGCCTTTGTTGTTTTTAAGTTCCTGGAGAGGGTAATTTTGCTAAACGTGCAGTTTGACGGCTGAGGTAAATCAAATCCTATTGCCAGATAGAGTGCTTGCGGAAAGTAGTGGATGCCAGTAAGCATGACGATGAGGTAACATCCGATTTACACCCCTGTTGGCCTAATCTGCCTAGGCTGCATGTCATGTCCTTCAAGGGGCCATGGACCAGTAGGAAAAACACACAACTAATCTTCTTCAGCTGTCATTCACAGAGGAAAAACAAGAAGCGTTGCTAGGTTTTCTGTGGATTTTTTCTGTTTGTCATGTCTGTATTTGCAACTGTTGATGTTTATTTCTTTACTGTCCCTGAAAGCTTCCGAGGAAAACCTTCAACTGCTGACTGATCTGAATTAACTGGATCCACCTGCAGTAACAACAGACCCAGTGCCTCAAGATGTGTTTTGAACTGCAAGAGTCGATGAGCAGTTGGACATATTGAGCAACTAAAAGTCCTCAATCCCAGGAAAGAACAGTCTAGCTCTTCTCCAAAAGAGCCAGATAAAGCAGAAACAGCAAAACAGGAGCTGAACATTTGAACAATAAATGAATCTGCACTGTGTTTACACAACTGTTTCATTACATAAGGAAAGTTAATAACCCGATGTAATCGTCTTGAGAGATGATGAATCGCTACACCACCCTGAAGCAGCTGGGTAATGGCACCTACGGCAGCGTGCTGATGGGGAGAAGCAACGAGTCTGGAGAACTGGTGGCTATCAAGAGGTGAGAACCTTGATCGCGACTGAATATGTGGAACTTAAAAGTTTGCATCCAGTTAGAGCTCAAAAATATATTGATACGGTATTAATGAGACAAGATAAAGTCTTGAATTTTGGTTATTTTACTATGATGTAGTGAAAATGTTGGCTTTTCTTGGACTTTCTTCATATGAACTTATTAGATTGTAGAATGAATGAATTAATACTTTTTCTTGCCCATCATACCCACAGTACATTTTGCTTTATCCAAATTTGTATAAACATAAATAGATGTAATTTGTCAAGTGACTGTGAAGTCATGGTGTTTACTACAATTTTTCATAACATTTGTTTTGATGAATACAGTTGCCACGTATTCATGATTTTCCGCTGTCTATTGTTTACTCCCTGTCTCCAAAACAAGATTTTACACAGCAGAAGTCTTTGAAAACTACTCAAAAATGGAAACCAGTCATACTTCATGCATTGCTTCACACCGGATATTCAGCAAAGTGTCATTAAATTGTTTCGGGTCGGGTTTCGCCCCATCACCAAGGCAAACAAACGAGCTTACACATCTTTGTTTGAGCAGCATGGCAGCAGCGTTCAATAATGGACGAGGTGATGGGAGATGCTTCCACTGGTTGATCAGTTGGTTACCATGCAAGACAATCCATGCAGTGACAGTGAAAAGGCAGTGAAAGTACAGGCGTGTGTCGGGTTGCTGACTTTGCACGGGATGACTGACGCTGGCAGATTCCCAGAGAGGAGAAAAGATATCTGCATGTTACTCTTACATAACGCAGAAACAGGGAGAGGCACCATTAGCAAGAGAGGAGTAACTTTCACAAACAAACATGTCACATGTGCCAGGATGTGCACGTGCGTCTCAATTGTGTGTATCCAGTGACATGGACAGCTTGAATCAAGTTATGTTTTTTTTCACCCAGTTCAAATATATTAAAAATAATAGTAAATTTTAGCATATATGTTCACCATTATGTTAGTTGGTGACTGTGTCTACAGCTCAACTTCAATTAAGCTGATATTAAACACCTCAAAAGCGTTGAATTATTGATAAAGGGCACACAAAAGAATTAAAGATAGTTGTACAATAGTATGAGTAATACGAATAGCCTGAAAATGTGATATTTTCTTATGTGCATATCATATGCTGTCCACTGATGGGTGTCTTTGTCTTTCATAGGATGAAGAGGAAGTTTTATTCGTGGGAAGAATGTATGAACTTAAGAGAAGTGAAGGTAAGGATGGTGGTCTTAATGAAAACTATGCGGTGAAACTTTATTTGGATAGTCCCTGATGTTGATTTGGGTTGTAAAGCCAGCTCATTAGAGTTTCCCAGAAAAGTTTCCAAATGTATCATGTCCTTTCAAATGGAGTAATTTGAGCTTGTAACTGATGTTTTCTCATGCTAAAATAAATTGTGAAACAGCATCAGAGGTGGGTAGAGTAGCCATAAACTGTACTCAAGTAAAAGTATTGTTTTTTTATGATAATCAAGACTCAAGTACGTATAAGTAAGAGTAATCACCAAAATAACTACTTGAATGAGAGTAAGAAAGTATCTATTAAAAAGGTTACTTGAGTAGTGAGTAACTTTAATCAAGCTTATTCTTTCAAATAATCAACAAGCTATAAAGTGCCCAGTCTGAGGGAAAAAAAACGCAAAGTAGCCACATATGTACTTCTAATACAATCCAAATCATGTAAAGAAACAGCAGACAGTAATAAATCAAATATTTACCACATAACAAATTGTGACAATTCTGGTCTGGCCCCAAGACAGTTAGTTAGGTTAGCTTAATGAATTTACTCAGATTAGAACAGGAAAACTTGAGTTAGCATTAGCAGCCAGCAGCTAGTTAAGTAGCTAATGTTACAGCTTACCACCACGTTTCCTCAAGTTCCATGTTGAGTTCTTAGAAGCTGAAATGTCACATTTTTAGCAAAGACGATAACGCATTATGTAGTTGTTGGTTTTGGTAGAAAAGAAAAGAAAACAGCGTTTGAATGTGTGGCCAGGGTTGTGCCTCTTCTAAGCCTCCTGTTGTTGATTCCACCATGACTGTTCTGCTCTGGGTGAAACCATGGAAACAGAGGGTGGGGGCGTGGCTACTTCGGAGCTGAAGCAGACAGTGTAGTGTCTGACAATGAGAGAAGAACTGAATGTGCACTGAATTCAAACGGGTGAAATCAAAAGTAATGCAAAGAGAGCGACCAAATGTAACAGAGTAAAAGTACATTGCTTTTCTTTATAAATATACTCACGTATGAATTAAAAGTATCCTACAATAAAACTACTCAGTAAAGTACAATTTTGTGAAAAACAGTTAAGTAAATGTAAAAGAGTAAATGGAACAAGTTACTTAGCTCTGAACAGCATAATCCAACAGATATGTTATAATTGCTTTGTGACTGTCAATTATTGTTTAGTCTATGTTATCATTTTCCGATCCACAACTATAAACTCTTAATGCCACTGTGTAACAAAAGCTGCTTAACAGTTCTTCTTGCCTTTCACATCAGTCGCTGAAGAAGCTGAACCATGCGAACGTGGTGAAGCTGAAAGAGGTCATCAGAGAGAACGACCACCTCTACTTTGTCTTTGAGTACATGAAAGAGAATCTCTACCAGCTTATGAAAGACAGGTAAGGAAAGAAAGACATCAAATTACAATGTGATCTTTGGATAAGGTGCATTAAAAAAAGAGGCTTTCTGATAAGCCAGCATGCTAAACATCAGGGCTCTGAAACTGAAACACCAGAATCCATTATTAACGTTATTACTTACACCTGTTTGACCTTTGTTAATAAGCAAGAAAATATGTGCCAAAGGTTGAGAAGGGCCTGCATGTTTTCTGACCTGGAGAAACCAAACCGTATAAGTCTTGCTAATACTGTTCGAGTTTTGTGACAGCTTTGATGGATCTATTGGGATTCAGTGTTTTCCAACAGAACATTTTATATTCCTATCTTTCTGTCACAAATGTGCTGCTTGGTTTGACAGTTGACCAGGTTTAACAGCTTCTACAAGAGAATCTTGATGCTTTTATTCATTGGGAAACTTTTGGAAAGACATTCCATATAAACAGCAGGACCTGGCCTCTGCAAAATCAAAAACTGGGAGAGACAACAACAGCACAAGTCAAGCTACCAGTGTTTTAACACCTAGTCCATTTAATTTATTAATCATTATACATTATTATACATAATACAATGTGTAATGTGTATTTCCATGTATGCTTTGATTTCCTGTATATTTAACTAATCGCTGTATGTAAAGCCACACAGAATGCTGTTTCTTTGATGATGTCATTTAGCAGGTTTACGAGAATTCTATCAATTTTATGTTCACAGAAAAAAGTTGTTCCCCGAATCAGTGATAAGAAACATAAGCTTTCAGATTTTACAAGGCCTGTCATTTATTCACAAGAATGGTAGGTGTACTGTGTTCTTTTTATGCCTTATAACTGAGAGTGGTTGCATACTGCAAGATTCCCCAAATAGCTGCAGACTATTGTACTGTCCAACATTTAAGATCAGAATTCTCCTCGAAAACTACAAAACCAAAAATCTTGTAGTTTGTAAATGCTCCACGATCGTCATTTTTGACTGGCCTCTTCTAACTCTCTGCTCAGCATTGCTGTGACTAATGAATGAGTGGATACCTCACGTGTGTTCATGCATGCTCATGCTGATGAGCATGCATGATATACAATCCACCCATCCCAGTAGGAACGCCAGTACCTTTCTGGGCTCCTCTTCTTTTAACTGCTGTGCCTTTATATCTGTTTTACCCTCCTTTTCCCTCCTCCTATCTATTTCACACCCGTTTGACCCGCCATCAGGGAGAACAAGATGTTCTCAGAAAATGAAATTAGGAACATCATGTATCAAGTGCTTTCTGGGTTGGCTTTTGTGCACAAGCATGGTAAGAAGCTTTACTCTGTCATTCTTATCTGTTCAATAAAGCAGCATGACCTTTAGCTTGTTGACTTGGGCTTGCTTGTTATAATAAAATATCTTGTTGTTCTTATCTGTTGCTAGATCATCTGTTGTTGAGCATGCATGTGTAATGTACAGTATATGTATACAGTATATGCAAACGGTGCTGCATCTCCTTCAAATCATGATCACATGCAACTATTTTGCATTAGCAAGATGCATTTTCAATGGCAAACAGTGCCTCAAATTTCCGGTTTATAACGTCTCCACAAATTGATTTTAATAGCATACTGGAATGAACTGAAACCAAACGCAGTCTGGAAAGCAGGAAAAACAGTTCTAATATTTAGTGTTCCAGCAGTTACTTGGGGAAATGGCTGTCAGTAATGAAATGTATCTGAGGTATTGGGCTCAAACATGCAAAATTACTGAAAAGGTCCTTTGAGTTTAAGGAACCGAAGCCACAGATAATGGTCATAACCACGGTTAAATGATAAATGGTCGCCGTCAACTACCATTTTGAGATAAGATGCAAAATGAGCCACTCAAGCTTATTGCTAATGCAGAATGGTTGTGCATTAAATGATATGGTTGGGAATTAGAACTTTCTATTCAAAGCTGACCATCTATCTATACATTTCTGCCGTACACTGGTAAGAGAAACCTTTAATGTTACCCTTTCTCCAGGCTTCTTTCACCGGGACATGAAACCAGAGAATCTGTTGTGCATGGGTCCAGAGCTGGTCAAAGTAGCAGATTTTGGATTGGCCAGAGAGATCCGCTCCAAACCTCCCTACACAGATTATGTATCAACCAGATGGTAAGAGTCCATACAAGACATCAGTTCCATCTGAGGTGGAATCGGTTACAAAGTGATAAAGTTGGGCTTTTTTTTTTTTTTTNCTTTTTTTTTTTTTTTGAAGCCATGTGTTTTGTTGGCTTGTTTAACCTCACATGATCTCTGTGTAGGTATCGAGCTCCAGAGGTCCTGCTCAGGTCGTCTACATACAGCTCTCCAATAGATCTGTGGGCTGTGGGCTGCATCATGGCTGAACTCTACACTCTCAGACCTCTTTTTCCTGGGAACAGCGAAGTGGACGAGATTTTTAAGATCTGCCAAGTCCTTGGCACTGTCAAGAAGGTGAGAAGTGAAATGAAACCGAGTGGAGAGAAGAAGAAAAAGAAAAAACAACAACTCCTAAACCTAAATTCATGGATTTCATTATAAAATCCCAAACATGTCAGACTTTTCAATACTAGACAGAAAATAAATGACCTCCGTCTGATTCTCTAACACCCACTGAGGCAGTGAGTGACTGAAATGATTTTAAATGATATGTTCACACTGATTTGTTCTTTACATTATACTTTCTGTATTAAATTTGCATAGCAGAGGCATATTGTGTATTGTCGTGAAGATAGATTAGCGTAAAAAAGGTCGCATGTCTCATGTAGGCTTATGCATTTTTTTAGGATCTATTGTATGAGTACATTTACTTTAGAGGCTCTTCCATTAAAGCTGCCTGCCTGATGTGTTCAGGTGGTGTTGGATTTCACATACACAAAGCAGACATGTCATGGGCTGTACAGTGAAAAATGACAAAAGTTCAGTCGGTATTGACTTGATGGGAGAGTCTGCCTTCTCTTACACTCATAGAATTAAATAATTTACTGAGAGAAAGCTTTTGTTTGTAAAGTCAAGGGTCCTGGATGTTTACATATAGATGTAATTGGTACAGTGTGACCAGTAGCAAAACTAGTTCTCCTGGCTGAATCTGTGCATTTAATATAAACTCCTGAATGTCTCCTCTCTTAGTCGGATTGGCCGGAGGGCTACCAGTTGGCTTCAGCAATGAATTTTCGCTTTCCCCAATGTGTGCCGACCCACTTGAAGACGCTGATCCCCAACGCCAGCAACGAGGCAATCACACTGATGAAGGATATAATACAGTGGGACCCCAAAAAAAGACCCACCGCTGTACAGGTAGGTGAGACCAACGAGATCAAGGCTTTAGCGTGCCGCATTGGCCCATTGCGTCACATTCTACCGCTGCTGTGCTCTGCATTATGCTTTCAAGCCTGGACCATCACATGACTATCAAGTAATTACAGAGTTAAATATAATTTGCACTCCGGTGAGTGCACTCCGGTGCACTCTCGTGGGCTTGGAGTAGGAAACAGCATTCCAGTGGGAGTTGCACAGCCTTTCCATTCTCTGCTTACAAGGTCCCCAGGTGTTTCTCTTCTATTAGGATGCAGGTCTAATTTTAGCCTAATTTTAGAACAGTTCCGTTTCACGTCAGTTGTATATACGGGCAGTAAATAAATTCTTTACGCTGCTTTACAAAAGGTCTCATTTGTACAAACAATCACAATCCCTTTCTCTCTTTTCTTTTTTTCTCAAATTTAAGAGCATCTCTCTGCTGTGTTTCTAGGCCCTGCGCTACCCATACTTCCACGTAGGCCAGGTTTTAGGGCCTCCGCCTCAGAGCCAGGACATTAGAAAAGTTCAAGCCAAGCCCCCGGCTCAGAACCAGGCCTCTGCAGCCAAGGCAGAACCCCAGCAGTCCTCCGCTGAATCCAAAGACTCAGACGCATCCTCCTCCAGAAACAACCCACAGCAGCAGCAGCAGCCTCTTCAGCAGATCCCATTGCCCCAAGCAGAGGCTAAACCAGAGGGCATCAACCACAGAGTGAGTGTCTCAACACCAGTCAGGACCTGATTATTTATAACAGGCCAAGGACTTCAGGTGACCTCTGGCGCTGCAGATGAATTGCAGGACAAAGAAAGCGATGACTTTGCAAACTCTACTCCCTGAAGTTGGCAAAACAGATTTTATCATTCCAAACTTGACAGCTCTTCCTGCACTTATTGGATCATCTTCCTTTACAGAAGCCGGTGTCGCTTGGCAATGAGAACAGCATTGGCGGCGGTGGGACAGGGGGGCTGAAGAGCGGCCGCCGTCGCTGGGGCCAGACGGTGGCCAAGACCTTAGACAGCTGGGAGGAATCCGATCCCTTGGAGACTGCTGCCTCCAACTCCAAGAAACCCAGCCTGGGGAATGCAGAGGAGGAGAGGAGCCTGACGGAGCACCGCCTACAGTAAGGCCTCTGCAGGAGCGCAGAAGACATTTTTACAAATATTCAATAATCTTCACTGAACTTTGCATTGCTCTGTGTACTTTTTTGTAATATATTTTTTTAGTATACTACTTTTTGGGTGAGTTGAGCTGTCAGATGCATCAGTAGTAGGTGATGATGTTATTGAAACTTCATAATCGAAGGCCCCACAATCGAGATTTTCCGCAAATACAGTATTCTAAAAATGAGCTGTTTGGTGGACATGGGCCCACGCTGGCTTCTTTGTTTTTCAGATGCAAAGAGCAGAAACCTCTGTACTCCTTCAGTACGGTTACCAAACTACCCAGCAATGTCAAAATGGGCCAAATGGATTCGAGTCTCCCAGGATCTGCAGCACGGCAGCATTATCTCAGCCGCTCACGATAC
Source organism: Lucifuga dentata (assembly GCA_014773175.1). NCBI lineage: Eukaryota > Metazoa > Chordata > Actinopteri > Ophidiiformes > Bythitidae > Lucifuga > Lucifuga dentata. The sequence continues at coordinate 39,742 of VXCM01001587.1, forward strand.
CTGCCTGGTAGGACTGTGTGATAATAAAACATTAGATTCAGCAGCTCTTTTTCTGACTCCACGTTCGTGTTTCTTTTTTTAAAATGCCCTCTAGTTGTGCTATTAAGGCCGTATTTACTATTTTCAGAGGCTCCTTATTTATAAGTCACGCAAGCAGTAACTTATAGCATCAATCACACACACAAGACCATCATCTTATGTCATGTTAAATCACTAGGACATCATTGCATTCACCCGGACAGTCATTTTCATGAAAAATGTGGTCATTTTTAGCATTTTGCACATTCTGTTTATCATCAGATCATTTCTGTTGCTTTAAGGGTTAATTGGCAAGAGTCAGTCTAACTCAGCAGATAAGGAGCTGAGCAGTATGACACTGCGGGACCTGTGGGAGAACTCTTCCAACACTATAAATAAACCTCTTGCTCCTATTGTCACCAGAGCCAATCCAGGTAAGCATAGCTGATGTCTAATGCAGAGGTGTTAATGGACCACACTGGTGGTTTTGCATGTTTGGGCCAAATATATACAACCCGCATATTCGTTGAGCTTAAACGTGCAAAATCATGAGTATGGTCCTTTAAGAGGTTTGGTGTGCAGTGAAGGGGATTTGCATTTCAAATTTAAGCACATCATACATGTTGTGAGGCTACATTATAAACTTTGCATGAAAACTTCGATTTGGCTTGGAGTTTTCAGATGCCATGTAAACCCCAGAATCAGATTGATAGCATAAATCGACACTGGTGTTCTCCGACAGAGCTTGAATATGTGACTGTGAATCAATCCTGTAAACAATCTATTGGTTTTATAATTAGCATAAATAATCTCTGTATGCATCTCCTCACCTCTTCCTTCTTAGGCTGATTAAGCAAGCATATACAGTATATTCAGCAAACAACAGATCCTATGAATACTATGTAATGCACGCAGCTTATTTTGCATTTTCACCATAATCGCAGTGTTGACAAAAAAACTGTAAATTCACTTTATTATAATGTCCTTATATTTAGCTTTGGCAGTAAAACGAGAGGAAAGGCTGTGCTTTAGTAGCATAAATAATTAGTCAGGCTTGGCCCACTGTGCAATGGAAACCTGGCTACTGTCACCTACTGTCCCATAATCTGACGCTGCCGTCTGATGTGACACAAAGGCCCTAAATGCTAATGATGTGGCTAATGTCTGAGTCTGACCGATCAGTAGCTACGTGGCGACAGGCTAAGCCATGTTAGGAATGCATCTGTGACTTTAGAGATGGGAGAACTCTTTAATTCATTTGTCATGTACACAGACACATCTTATGCACCCTCCTTTCCTCTCTTCTTCTGGGTCTTTTCTTTGTCCCTGTTGCTCCGCATTGCTTATTCATGGGATATAAGGGTGTTAGTGTAAGATCAAGTGTTTGTTAAATGGCCCCCAACTGCAACCCCAGCTCATTTATCCTACCACACACACACACACACACACACACACACACACACACCAGTGTTTCTTTTGGTTCTGCTCTCATTAGGGTAAACTCATGAATGTCAGGTGTATCTTGCTTTATCTTTTCTTCTCTTTTTTCTTTCTTTGAGTTGAAACTGTACTGCACGTATACAAATATCAGTTTATTTATGCTCTGTATATCTTCTTTTTTCAGTCTCACATTCGTTTCTGTTTTCCTTCTTCCTTTTCCTCTCTGATTGCATGCATTTCTCCTCCATCTCTGCTCTTTGCCGACACTAGAAGACATTGCCTCTAAAGCTTTGGATAGTCCGTCAGAGAACGCTGTTGTTAAAGAGAGAATACTGGAGAAAACTGATCTCTCCAAAGGTATTTTCATGATATTCTACACATGAACACTATTTTGCTTGTCAACCTGTGATCCAGCGAACCAGATCTATTTCCATCAGTTCAGATCAGTTCCTTTATCACATGCAGATTGTATTTTAAAAGTTCACTAGTATAATTCTGACTCCTCCTCGCTGAGTTATTACCTGAAAGAATGAATTTCCCAATGCAAATGTGGAATCACAAAAAACTAAACTTTTTTTTTTTTTTTGAACATGGCAAATTTTGTCTGGGCTTATCGGGAGGTATGTGCTCTAATGAGTGCCTGTCTAGTTAGTCATGTTAAAGCACTTTGGTGAACAAGTCTTAGCCAACTGCCACTAGAATAGCTTGAGGATAAAAGGAGATAAACAGCCAAAACTTCAGCTGATATGCTTCAGGTATTCAGCCAACAATTTAACATGTGAAAGATGCCTACTGCTAAAGTCTCTGCAGGAGACCAGAGTCCAAATACACACTTTGTCCTGGGAACTAAGAGCTCCAGTTGCTAAATAGATGGTAAATTGCACTAGAAGCACAATGTCTTCCTAAGGAACAATGAGGTATTTGACTAATTATGCTGATAACATCTGTGCTGCTGTTCAAAGCAGATTGATGGTGTCGGCTGCAAAGTTGAATGACTTCAATCACTTGGTCTTAGTTGTGCGTCTGTTTGGATCCTCAGAAGCTGCTGCACACGCAGGAGCAACTTCACAAGTATTCACACAAACAATTAGTGTCAGATAAAGGACCATAACGGCCATTTTGCATATTAGAGCCTAATATATTCAATTTTCATATACATAAAGTTACTGAGACTCATTTCCCAAAGCATACCACTGAACAGTGAATTAAAAAAATGTTTCCTACCTTCCATACCATCATTGGTTTCAGTTCATTCTGGTACGCTATTAAAATCAACTTGTTGATACTTGAAACATTCTTGGGATAGGTAATCCATCATCGTGAACAAGACGTATAATGAGATTTTTGTTGAAGTTACATAATTTTAGCATTTAAGTGCAATAAAAAACGCGGTGTGAACGTATGTCTCCACCGGGGAATATAGTCCCAACAGAAGACCTGTGTTTATTGAAAAATTTAAACAACTGTGACTTCATAAGGCTGTGTAACTATTAGCAGGCGAAACATCGATTTTTAAGTTGGGGTATCGCTTGAATATTTGATTTTGAAAGGTTAAGAGAGTTTGCAAACTATCAGGAAAGCTGAAATACGGTTTTATCCTTTGGAAAATGATTGTCAGTAATGCAACATGAAAATTGAATATATTAGGCTCAAACATGCAAAATGGGCAGTATGTCTTTTAAGAATGTGATCATATATTAGGTATCTGTTAAATGTTTCTCATTGGTTTTTCTGTTTTACTGCTTTCCTCTAGGAAACTTTGTGAGCACCAAATATAATCTTCCTGGTGGCTACATCCCCTCATTCCAAAAGAAAGAGGTGGGCTCGGTGGGACAGAGAATCCAGCTTGCCCCCTTGGCTGCTCAGCATACAAGTAAGTTATTTCTTCAACGTGAAGCCAATAAATGAGGCTAGATGGATGATAAAGCACCAGGTGATAGCCTCAGCCAAATCACTTCACAAATGTAAGGTTGCTTTTGCTGGGAAAAACTCAAATCTAAGGACTTCTGCTTTCTGCTTTTCACTATTCCAGTTTCTCACTTGTATTTCCATCCAAACCTTCACTCACTGGGTCTACATTTCTCCTCTTTCTTCATTCTTTCAGTCAATCTTTCCTCTCCCGATAACAAAAAAGACAAAGCAAAATCTGCAAAGGTCAAGCCTGTATCCACCTCTTCTTTGAGTGAAACTAATGAAGGTACAGTATGTGTGTGCCTCTGTTGGTTTACAAGTTAAAAGTTCCCTGTAGTATTTTTTTTTTGTATGGTCTCGCTTAACATCATCTTTTTCATATTTTTAAAATGCAAAAAAATCCTTTTAATTTTGCTCTTCCTGAAATACGCAGCTCCAGTTCTAGTTAACTTTAGTTGCTTCTTAAACCGCTCGTCCATATTTTTAGTTATGTGAATGCACATTGCATTTGATGTGGAAAATGCAGATAATGGAGACAAAGATGAATGTACAATGCAGACAGATTGACTTAGCAATTGTTATTGTTCCTCCAGATTACGAAAGCTGGAAAAGGAAGGCAGACAGGACTCAGATAAAAGGCAGCAGCTACTCAGCTCTTGGGAAAACTTCGGGGAATCTCCTGAGCAGAGCTCCAGCCGTGCAGCCCGTTCACAGCAGGGTGGACTGGACATCCAAATACGGTGGCAATCGGTAGTTGGGGGAAGAAAGAGATGCAGCCTCAAATGCTTGTTGGCTTGTTTGTGCCTGATTGTGCACATTCGCACCACACTCACACTTGGTGCAAATGAACTTGTGAAGTTATGTTGGGTATTTTGCCCAAAACCAAGATAAAAAATGTGTAAAGCAGAACCAGCACATCCTTATTTTTGGAGGTGATGGTTGCCATGATGCTAAACCAAAACTGACATTGTGTGCAAGACAATCCCACTGTATTCCTGAGGAGCCAATGGGAGCCAATTCTGTATTTGATGAAATATTCTGCCTAGGTTTTAAATGTAAGTGTAGCTCTTTGTTTTTCTCTAGTGTTTTTTGTCATGTACCATAAGATTGTTTTGCTACCTGAAAGCAGAAAGTCATTTCTTCCCCATTCCTTCAATGCTAGCTTGCTTCCGCTTTCATTCACCAATAGGTGAGAAGTTAAAATAAAAAAAAATCTTCAATGCAGTGAAGAAAAAGACTATTTCAACTTAAACCACATATTTAAGACAAGTGCAAACTTCTTTGTATTATGCAAACAAATAAACTGAACATTTTGTAAATGTTTTATAAAAATATAAATGTTGTTAGTGGTTACTTCATGGTCAAACAGTGACAGAACCACCATTACTTTTATATAAACGAGGTACTTTATTTCATTCACAGTTTCATAATTTTTTATATTTTTTTTTTAAAAATTACATGAGGGTTCATCAGTAAATGGCTGCTCCTGAAACAGAAGGTGGATACATGTAAAAGAACAGAAACTGCTATTTCTGCATTTATGAAAATCTTCACTTCATCAGGGCTTCTGGGGTTTCTCGAGCAACGTCAAGCTGAGCTTCCCCACCATCAGAAGACTGGAACAAGCAGATAACATTAGACTTCATTCACAGATGATTTCATTAATTTTGAATTTTTCCTGGCAGTGATATTTTAAATTTGGATACCTTGCTCCAGCCATCAAACCAGCTGGCATGAACCTCCTGGATCCATAGAACCTCTTTCCCATGATGGCAGCCAGAGCTCCTGATGTAGCTGCAAGATACCACATGGTGTAAAATGTTAGTCCAAAGAGATTGACTGAAAATTAGGATCAATATGCCTTTAGAATTGCTATTCTTGTTCACCAACTCTTACTCAGTTTAAACACAAAGACATTTTTAGTTCACTAACCAAGGGACACCCAAATATTTTGGGGGTCATTGGAGATCTGGTAGGCACCAAAACCAGCGATCCCACCGAAGAGAAGACCAGCAGCCAGAGAGGGAACGCTGCCTGAAAGAAACCACATGCAACAACACAGGTATGCAGCATCTGTGTGAACTGAAAGGACCACACCAGTGTTTCTACATGTTCAAGCCCAATAAATACAACCCACATACACGTTACTAACAACTATTTTCCAAAAAATAAAACCTATTTTAGTTTTCTTTTTATTGAGTCAAATCCCTTAATGTTTCAAAATCAAATGTTCAGGTGATACACCCACCTTAAAATTCAATGTTTCACCTGCTAACANAATGTTTCAAAATCAAATGTTCAGGTGATACACCCACCTTAAAATTCAATGTTTCACCTGCTAACATATATGTCCACATACAGAAGGGCAGGTCGTTTTTACTTTCTCTGTAAAAGCCGTCTTCTCATGGTGGAGACATACATTTTCTTCCATGCAGCTCCATGTTGGACAGATTAAATAATGTTATTTTGACAAACATTTAGTAGACGCTGTGTTCGCTGTGATAGATTACTGATCTCAAGCATTTTTCAAGTAGAATGAACTGCAACCAGTGGCAGTCTGGAAGATATGAAAAACAATTCTAATATTTACTGCTCCACTGGTGTGTTTGGGGAAATGGTTGTCAGTAATGTAATATGCGGGTTGTATTGGGCTCAAACATGCAAAATCACCGGTATAAAGCCAAATTGAAGTCAACAGATAGTTGTGAATTTGAATACTGTAGAAATAATTTATAATGCATGAATTAATTTTAACTGAGGAATTAAGAGGGTAAAAGTTTCAGTTAATAAAACATACCTGCTTTCACATAACCGATGACTCCCCCGGATGAGACAAGGGCTGCGTATCCGTAGCCCACCCAGTCCACGGACATGTTGGATACCTGCCAGGGCAACAGCGAGTTAATTAAGTCAATGACTCACCTGGTGCGCAGTAAATAGTTTATTTCATAAGACTCTTTGTATGCGTAAAAGCTGATGGTACGTACAGCTGTTAAATTCCCTGAAGGACTATCTGAATTAGCCAATGCAGAGCTATTATAGAAGAACAACTGAGCTACCATTAGATATAGAAACATAATGTCATCTCTCGCAGTTTACACGTTCTTCTACCTTTTTTATCGACAGATGAGCGTCTGTCTGTCTAGATAAGATTAACTGCATCATAATGCCTCAACCTGAAGCATGAACTTGCACTAGCTATGTTTACACGATCAAGCTACAAGCTTCCAGAGTATATTAAGTCCACTGGCGATATAATAGCAAATATAGCTTTTTGTTTATATAAAACTGCAAACATACTTCGACAAATAACAAATTTCAATATAATCAAATAATTAAAAAGAAAACTTACTTATAAACTTTCTCCTTCACTTTGTTCTTCCTCGTGTTCTCCACCGAACGCTTATTACTGCTGCACACAACAGTCGGCGATGATGCCTGATGGGAAATGTAGTACTTCAGAGCGAAATGCTGCGTTCAGGGAGTCGGACATTCTTGATTTCGAGCACAAACATTTATTTCGAGAAATAAACCCGTGGTGAACCAGATGTTGATGAAACTGGCACACGTAGTCACATTGTGTCAGAGTTGTAAACGCCGCACAACCTGGCTTTTATCATTTGGTTTTATTATCCTCAATGTGCGCATGAATTGGATTTTCAGCCTTTGGTTTAACAGTGGGGTTTTTACAGCTGAAGCACATGCATTACAGTGAAGAAAAGTAAAAACATGCACATCCATGCAAATTATGCCACGATACATAATTTGTTGGACAGTACTCACAACCCAGTGGTTTTCAAGTCTGGTCCTTGAGGACCAGACTTGAAAACCACTGACAGCTCCGCATATTATCCACGTGCTCTACCCACATCTAATTAGTTAAAACCAGGTGTGTTTAGCCACAGATCCGAAGGGCACCTGTTGAAACCAATCTCTACTCACACCTGATTTAAAGGGATGTAGCACTATATCATACCATATCATAACCATATCATTATTGATATTTTCACATTCAAGTGGAACATTCAAGAAAGAACGGATTCGTCCGCGATTCATTTATTTTAACATTTTGGCATTAAGTAGCTCTAGTGATGCTAGAGACCCACTATTGTCCCAGGACTTCTGTGCTTGAGTTGTAATACTTTTTCCGACCACAAGATGGCATCAGAGCATTAAAGGAAGCAGTTTTAAGAGGCTATGGTCCAGCATCTCCAGACTTTCATTTGATTTGAATGTTTTTCGCTAAATGTATTTTGCTTCATATTCAGACAAAAACATAATCTGTATTAAGGTGCGACAAACCACACACACACACGCACGCACACACACACACACGCACGCACGCACACACATACAGAACTCATTATGAAAAAAAAATCGTTGAAGTTTTAATAAAGTTTTCATATGGAAGGAGATACTTGAGGGCCGAACCTAAAGCCACGAACCTAATGTCTTCTATTTTGGTTTTGGCTAATATATAAAAATTTACATTTGCACGGATTTTAACCCATAACCACATATTATATTTCAACTACACAGCTCATGTTACTTCTCACCACCTGTCTTATGGATCGATTTGGAACTTTCACCTACTGGAATGCTCCTTGCGCACATTCTCATTTGGTTTTAATTACCTGCCACTCTCCTCTCTCGAAGCAAGGTGGCGCTAAAACACAATATATCTTCATGGGAGAAGCAGCATCGATATAATAAACCTCAAACCTTCTCAATCAACAGACTCCAGTTTTGTGAATTTCATAAAGCTACATCAGTTATGCTTCTATACTGGTAACGGGACATATACTAAGGCTTGAGCCAAATAACTTAATTCCACATCAAAGTGTGCGCATGTTCCATATTTTCCCAACTCCTTGACTGATGAACAGTTCCATCAACGATCAATATTTCAGATCAATGACAGAAGAGGAGAGAAGGAGGAGAAATTGCCTCCTGGAATATCTCTGAGTATTTTGGCGATGAGCAAAGAAACCCAAGATGTGATTGTGTCCTGAGAAGATTTTCTGAAATTGTCATTGAGCACATAATAATAATAATAATAATAATAATAATAATAATAATAATAATAATAATAATGCATGAACAGGCTACATAGAAAAATGGCCTAAAGGGCAGCCATTGACGCCGGGGGCCCGGTGCTGTGGTGTAAGTGGTTGAAACCAAGCCTTAGACAAACAGGCTGCATATTTAAACGGGACCCCGCTCCAATTCTCACACAGCCCCGTTTTAAAACCCACTCCTCCCGTCGTGCGCACTGCCCCAAACAACGTCTCTCATCCCACTTTCCTCTTTCTTTTTCGTCCAGGCCTGGTGAGGTCTTCATAGCTGCAGGTAGTGTGTGTGCAGTTAAAATCGACTTTGTGTTCGCCTTTGAAGTCAAGCATGAAGGCTTGTTTTAAATATTTTATTGAAAAAATAACACCAGACCAAAAAAAAAAAAAAAAAAAAATCTATAGATTCTATGTTGTATTATGCAATTGCAAATACAACAATCTGAGGAATTTATTTATGGGGAGAAGTATAAATGTAACAGTGTTTTCCCAGTATTATTAGTGTGTGCGTGGTGAAATATGTTTAATCCAAATATTTGATGGAGAGAGAGAGCGAGCGAGCGAGAGAGAGAGAGAGAGATACTTGCGCTCCGTCAGAAAGTTAAAAGACAAAAAGGGGTTTTGGACAAAGCTGAGACCATTATCACCTCTGTGCGCGCACGTGTTGCTCTTCTCTCTCTCTCTCTCTCTCTCTCTCTCTCCCTCTCTCTGTCTCTCTCTCTGTGTGTGTGTGTNAGAGAGAGAGAGAGAGAGAGAGAGAGAGAGAGAGAGAGAGGAACTCATTCGCTCTTGGCCCGAGGGGTCTACATAAGTATGTATTAGAAATAAACAGTGGATAAATAAATAATGACCCTCACAATAGCGGCGTAGCTTTTGTGTAGAAATAATGATGTTGGCAGTTAACCTTCAAGTTTTTAACTTGACACTGTTTCATTTGCAGTGAGAATTCATGTTTTCTTCAAAGATAAAAACCCAGAAAAAAAAGAATGGAAAGGTTAATAGGCTCATATAGGACTAATATCTGTTATTTTTTTACATTTATGTTATTTTAAGACAATCATAGCCAATATATTAAACAGCGTTTTCCCCATTCTGCGCATGCAAAATTGTTTTCTGGTAGTTTATTTTTACATTTTCTAATAGTTATATATATATAGCTATATATACATTAAACAAATTCAGGGATGGTATGTAAGATTAAGCCGAATACACTTTACTAGTTTGTTAAAAACAAACTTAATCTTCAAAAAAATAAAAAATACAAATACAAAAAAATCCATAATAGAAAAAGCAAAAATGTCAGAGTAATGTAGAATATATGTCTTTACATGGTTTAAAAATACAATTTCATACATTTCTGATAATATAGATTTTTGATTATAGTACTAGCTTATACTATATTGTTAAAAAGTTTCATTATTATAGATTTTAATATAAAGAAACTTTATTTTGTTGCCATTTAAGACCAATCTATGACATCAGAGAAGTCTCCAAAACTCAAACGGGAGATTTCACTTATTTCCCATTTCCCACGTAGCTACACGACTTTCTCCCTTCTCGTCCCCACCCGGCTTAGTGCGCATGCGTCACCAGGTAGCCCCGCACCGTTTTTATGACCAGGTGAGTCGATTCAGTCCAGGTAAAAAGTAAAGATTGACTCTGGGACCGAAGGCTCAATGAGATAGCACAGCAGCGCTGGATCAAGCAAAAACAAACCGTCAAAAGGCAGAAGAAGACAAAGAATGTCAATTATGGGCAAAATGGGAGAATGGCAGGTACGTGCTGCTTTCTTTAAGACAAAGAGACGGCTGTGGAAATCCGTGAAAACTGTCTAAGTGTCGACTGGTGGGATGAGAGAGAGCACAGGAACCGTAAAAAGGAGATGGTGCTGTGTTCTTTTGCGTCTACTTGAGCATATACTTGATTTATTTTTTAAAGAACATACAAAGAAGTTGCAGATATTTTATTCTGGGAAAGCCTCTTTGGTGGTGATGTCGCCCTGCACGTCAAAATTACTCATCTCCTTGTTTTGCTCTGAAAACTAAAGGGGTCGATCGCTTGTTATTGTAGATTCTATAGATTTCATGCTCGTGTAATACACATTTGTATTTAGGATGAAAACAAATATGTATGCCATGCAACTGGCATACATTCATATTCCAAAGTTTGCTCTTAGTAAAATGCAACTTTCACGAATTTACGCATATATTTCAAGCTGTTCCAAATGTATAATATAGGTTATAAATGCATAAAGTGTCTTATTATTTCTATAGGTTATTGCTCTAAATATTGTCAGGGATTGACTGAAATCCTGCTTTTGTTTTGTGAGGTTTGCTACATTTCACTTTGCTTTCACTCCTCACAAAACACCAAACGCAGCCAAGCCAGACCAGAGCTCTCACAAATCAAATCAAATAAAATAAAATAAAATACAATAAAAAAAAGAAAAAAAAAAAAAAAAAANAAAAAAGACCCTTGCACAGCTGTCATTGTCAGCCAGGTCCTGTCTCATTAATAACAACTGGGGTTGTAAAGGTACTCCACCAAAAATGGTAATCCAGGTTTTAAAGGAGAGGGGCCAACGCCTTAAAGAGCTGCGACCTGTCTGCTGACCCACGACCTGCTGAGGTGAAGGCTCGGCCGGCGTCGGGGCAGAGCCAGGCTCCCCCAGCCGCTCATTGAAATGAAACAGGGCCATGTTGTTGTGTTAATTATTTACATTCCCCCCAAACCTGCGCCCTTACAGGTACTCAATGGACCTGTGGCTGCGTGGAATGGCTCACCTTTTTAACATAACACTAAGAGAAAAGCCTCTCAAGGTCCCCACTCTGGGATTAAAATAACAGATCAGTGTGTGACAACTATTTGTATGGACATGCTTTTTTTTTCATATCAAGTCCCAAAATAATCAATGGAAATTCAGAAATCAAAACCTGCAGCAGCTTCACCAAAAAAAAAACAAAAAAAAAAAAAAAAAAANAAAAAAAAAAAAAAAAAAACTTACTTGATCTGCAGCTTATTACATATTTATATCATTTTACTTCTTTAATAGCAGTTTTATAAGTGTGGTGTGCTTTCTAGATATATAAAATAATAGCAGAAATCGTCCCAGGTGCATGCAGGACCCCATGCGTGACTATACACCCCCCCATCTTCAATAAACACCTAACACACACACACACACACACACCTCAGTGAGCAGTAGAAATAATAAGCATGTGTAGTGTCTTGCTGCTTTAGTTTTTACCTGTGCGCTGTCCATTGGTGTTGTGTGAGCAGATGGGGGGAATCAAACGGCTGTTGATATGCTAATGAGGCCCTGTGCCAGTGTTATTACAGAGCTGCTCCAGCCCTTCACTTCCACCATTAGAGGGAGACCTTAGAGCGCAAGACAGACAGCAACCCAGCCTCAATAAAACCACTTTTTCTGAGCGGGGAGGAAAACAAGACTCACAGGCGATAGCTATACTCAATATCAACCTCAACAACCCATGAAAATGCTTTGGAAATTAACTGATAATATTAAATATGAAGATTGTGAGGTAAGGGGCTCCTCTGATTTTTTTTTTAATTTTATTTTTTATTTTAGTTTAGAAATATATTATGGCAATTTTTCAGGCATGTGTTGTATTGTTTGGATCATGATATGTCATTCTTTTGACAGCTGTTAGTGAACATATGTAATTCAACTGGAGGAAGAATAGAAATTTCTTGTATGTTACAGATATGTACTACTTATTACTACTACAACTAAAAATAATAATAATAATAATAATAATAATAATAATAATAATAGCCTAATAATAATTTATTATGGCATTTGCAACGCTTTTCTATCAGCTGCACAGATAAAATCAAATCAAGGACAGATATTAGTTTTTTATCCTTAATTTTACATAAAAATATCAACAAAAATTTTATAGCACTTGGCACATAAAATGACGTTTAAAAAACTAATAACATTATTTTTATTACTATGCATTTCAATCATTTTTAATATTTTACCTACATGGCAGCTGTAACGTCTGCTTTTTTATTCAGTGCTGAAAAAAAAAAATCATGGCTATTTACCCTTTAATTTAATATGCCTGCAATCTGAGTGGTTAGATTTTGCGTGTGTACATTGTGTGTATATGTCTGCGTGGAAAGCCACACGCTGAGTGATTGTTGTTATGGGCATAGACAAAGTTTGGCAGTAATATCAGGGACTTGTTTGGGAGCTGAGAAGCCAGTCGGACGTGTTTTTGCCCGAGTCTGGAGAGGATATACGGCCAGGAGCTGGAAAACAAAAGCTGCTCCTCTGCTTCGCGTTGTGCTGATTTTTTTNTTTTTTTTTTTTTTTTTTTAATCTAAAGCCTTATATTTGTCTCTAGTGCCAATGCAAAAAAATAAAAATAAATAAATAAATAAAATAAAATAAAAAAAAAAATGTTTGCAATCGAAATCAAGTCAGAACCCAATGGTTTTGAAAATTCAAATAGATAAGAAGGGAAGTGGAGCTGTTTGAACCGTGCGTAAAAGTTGGTGGAAGCGCCGGATCCGGGCGGCCCTAGCATAGACTTTTGGAATTTATTTTTCTCCGTCTTTCCGGTTGAACGTGAAAAAAAAAAAAAAAANGAAAAAAAAAAAAAAAAGTTAGCCGGTGTAGGTGTGAGCCGAGGAAGAGCCCGTGGATTAATTCGGCGGAGAGCGATTGAGAGCGAAAGGAGCCACATGGAGGAAAGCTCGCCGTCAGAGTCTGAGGTAGAAAACAAAGGGACGAAGGCTAAAAATATACCGATCGGAATGTCCTTTACGCCGTCTGCTGGATTTTCACCCAGTTCAGATGTGCACATTGCTTCCTTCCATGGCTTCTTCTTCTTCTTCTTCCTCACTCTGTGGTCCACCTCCCTTCATTCCTATGTCTTTCTTTCACTTTTGCGCTTTGGCCCTGGGACCCTTTTAAAATGCCCCCCCCCNGTCCGTCTTTTTGTCTCTCTCTCTCTCTCTCTCTCTCTCTCCACTCCCTCCACACTCTCTCACTCCCTCTTTCTCTCTCTCCCTCCCTCCCTCTCTCTCTCATCTCTGATTAGATATACTGATTCCTCCTTTCAATGGACGTCATTTAAGCGCAGACTCCTGCCTTGAGTTGCGTCCTCCGCTTCACACCCGATTTCCGACCTTTCTTTCCTTATTATTAAGTATTCCTCTAATATTAATAGTCATGAATACGTTCTATTAGGAGTCCAAGAGGGAGAAGAAGAAGCGGCTCTTTCGCTAATATGAGCTCAAGCGAGAGGACGGCAGCACTGTGATAGAAGCCAGGAGAACAGGGGGGAAAAAGAGGCTTACCGAGAGAAACTTTTAAACCCAAATCTGCCAGCAAGACCGAATATCCGCGTTTTTAGACCCAGATGAAGGGCAGCGGGGATCTAACCGTTTCTTTCTGATGGATTATCGTCCTGCTATTGTGGCACATATCTGATCGCCAGGGCCATCGTGATCTTGCAGGGGAGAAGAGTCTCTTCGGGGGGCAATTTTTTTTTCTTTTGCTGGTTAAATTCCCTTTGCTCGCCCCCGAAACACTCCAAGTGTTTTTGAACTGATTATTCTTTTCTCGAGTTGCACCAAAATCCGTTCAGATGTTAGTGCACAGTTTTTCCGCGATGGTAAGTTGATGGAGCCTCACCGTGCAACTTCGATTTTTTTTTTTGTTTTAAATACGTTTTAGATTTTCTTCGAACATCTTTTCCTTGAATATTGTTTTTCAAGCAAAGAAGATGAAATAATGCATGGCTGTTTTTTTTTTTTCAGGACATTTCCACCTTCGAAATTTCGATGTATAATTTCAATATTCACTTTTGGNTTTTTTTTTTTTCAGGACATTTCCACCTTCGAAATTTCGATGTATAATTTCAATATTCACTTTTGGTATTTTAATATTGTGATTTTTATTAGAAAGTACTTTATGGCCACGTGGTCAGAGTGCCATTGCTGTTTTTACTATTTTCTGAACGAATTATTTTAATTGGATGTATAGGGTCAACACGGAGTAATTCCTGTCATCCACTCAGGCCATGCATGCACTGCTGTCTCACTACAAACCGGAGAACATTTAGGAGTTAAATTAAAAGAAAAAAAAATCATTTACTGGTTGTCTTTAATCTTTCTAAAATTAGGATTTTAGTCTTAAACACCCACTTTCTATTTGTTCCCCTCTTCCAGGACCGTCATGATGGCACCAGCAATGGGACAGCCAGGCTACCTCAGCTGGGCGGCGTGGGCCAGAGTCCCTACACAAGCGCCCCTCCGCTCTCCCACACACCGAACTCGGACTTCCAGCCCCCGTACTTCCCTCCGCCCTACCAGCCCATCTACCCGCAGTCTCAGGACCCTTATTCGCACGTCAACGACCCGTACTCCCTCAACTCCCTGCACGCCCAGCCGCAGCCGCAGCACCCGGGCTGGCCGGGACAGAGGCAGGGTCAGGAGAGCGGCCTGCTGCACCAGCACCGCAGCCTGCCGCACCAGCTGTGCCGGGAGTACCGCAGGGAGGTGCTGCTGCCGTCCGGCCACGGACTCGACACGGGACTGTCGGACTCTATCCCTATCCATGGAATACCTCACTCTATAGAAGACGTTCAGGTAAGGCAGCGTTTGCTTTTTCTGCAGGTTGTCTTTAAAAAAAAAAAAGAGAAGACTGCTGTTATTANTAAGGCAGCGTTTGCTTTTTCTGCAGGTTGTCTTTAAAAAAAAAAAAGAGAAGACTGCTGTTATTATTAATATTAAAGTAAGAAATTATAGGCTGCTATTATGCTCTAGTTCCATTATTACAATAATTATAATGTGATAATAATAACGACAGTTGTATTATTTTGTTGAAAATATTTTTCTAATAATTTGGCAGCGTTATCTGCTATTCATAATACTCCTCAGTATTATAGTATATTAATATAAGAATTAATAATATGCATTCAAGTTTAGTCAATGTCACAATGTTGACACGTTTAAAATTATATTCAGGCAGTTGTTTGTGACTCTTGATACACCAATTTTACTGCGTGGAAAAAAAACATAAAACATTTTAATTGATTGCAGTATTAGATTTTATAAAGCAGCATAATTATGCATATTTATTTCCAGTGTTGCAATATTATATATTATAATACTCATAATTTTTTAAACATTCTGGTGACTGTCACAGTAAATTCAGCTTTGTTGCTAAAATATCTTTAAATTGAAATCGCGAAAATACAATTTCCACGTTTTCATAATGTCCTCTGAATTTATTGGATTTCTCTATTCAGAAAAGAAAAGCTCAAATGTGCCTCTCTTTATGAAGAATATTATTATAATAGCAACAACAAAAGAGAAAGCGAGAGAAGTGGTACAATGACTAAAGTTGGCACGTGAACACTATTTTTAATAACGGGAGTATTCTTCCAGTTTTTAATCAGAAACAAACACCAATAATCCTCTAATTAGTTCATAGGCCTTTAATAGGCTGCGCTGCCGTAATTACTATGCAATCTAGATTAGAAGTTTCCTTGTGAGTAGAGCCAATCTGAGGGCGAAATTAGGTCAGGATTATGGGGCGACACAGCTTCGTTATTTAAGTCTGATCTGGTGTAAGGCGTCCATCAGTGGAACCCGCTGAAAACACTGATGGACAATAATAACAGGTAGGGCCCATGGAGAGCCTCCATGTTGTGGCTGCTAATTGTGTCAGGCTTTGTTCGTGCACAGCATCCTGACACGCACGGGACTAATATTTTCTTCAATTTTTTTTTGTTGCTAAAACTGACTTTTTTTTTTTTTTTTTTTTTTTTTTTTTTTTTTTTTTTTTTTTTTTTT
>VXCM01001587.1:57392-114792 GCA_014773175.1 Lucifuga dentata
TCTCTCTCTCTCTCTCTCTCTCTCTAGGTCCAGTGTCTTTATCCAAGAACAACAACATCCCCGCCATCCCCGTAAATAAAGACGGTCTTTTTGGAGGGGTGGTAAACCCCAACGAGGTATTCTGCTCAGTTCCGGGTCGCTTGTCTCTCCTCAGCTCCACATCAAAGTACAAGGTCACGGTGGCGGAGGTGCAAAGACGCCTCTCGCCGCCCGAGTGCCTCAATGCCTCTCTGCTGGGCGGGGTGCTGAGGAGGTGAGCTGCAAAAATCCCTATACCTGTGTGTGTGTATATGTGTGTGTATACACTCTCCCTCGTTCTATCCATTTCTCCCCTTTCTCTCTTTCTGTGATTGTGCATCTCTCTCTCTCTCTCTCTCTCTCTCTCTCTCTCTCTCTCTCTCTCCCCCTCCTCTGTACCAAGAATAATTAAAATCGACCAACCATGACACCTAGCTCCTGCATTTGAGGCAGGAGGGGTCTGTTAAATTCCATATTAACTTCCCTTAGCACACTGAATCTCTCTCTCTCTCTCTCTCTCTCAAATTAATGTAGGCCTAGTCTGTTTCAACCCCAGCTCTATAGGCCCAGTGAAGGCATTACACATGAAAACATTGGTCTCCAGTGAACTGTCTACTGAAGTGCTGCAGACGTGCAGCCAGTAATAGCATTGCCTATTAAGTAGTGCTTTATTTATTCATTTTGTACAGTATTTGTCTGCTGGCAAAGACTGGGGCTCTTTTAGTATTATTTATAATATTTTGTATCAGGGTTGAAGTGAGGGAGAAGCTTTTAATCAGTAAAATTGGGTTTATATAGGCGAAAATATCAGGATATGCGCCAAAGAATGTATCATCATATATATATATTTTTATATTATATGGAGATATGGTCATTAATAAGTAACATAACAAAAAGAATAATTTTGGCTTTCGTGCCCTTTAAGCCAAAATTTACCTTATTAATCATTTTATTGTTTTGTGCACAACTACAATAACTTTTTTTTTTTAAATTGATATAGGGCCAAGTCTAAGAACGGGGGAAGATCCTTACGGGAGAAATTGGATAAAATCGGCTTGAATCTACCTGCGGGTAGACGCAAGGCAGCAAACGTCACCTTGCTGACGTCACTAGTCGAAGGTGAGTCGCTANCCTGCGGGTAGACGCAAGGCAGCAAACGTCACCTTGCTGACGTCACTAGTCGAAGGTGAGTCGCTAACGCAAATCACGTTCTCTCATTCGCTGTTCCTCCCGCGATATCAGGTGCATGCAAACGGGCTTTTTCCTCCTCTCTCTGTGTTGGAAATCAGCATATGCGCTCATCCGTGTAATGTGGACCGACTTTGCCTCGCAAGTAATAAAGCATGAAGGATGTGCGTGTGAGTGAATGTGTGTGTAGAGAAAGACAGACAGACAGACAGAGAGAGAGAGAGAGAGAGAAAGAGAGAGAGAGAGAGAGAGAGAGAGAGAGAGAGAGAATAGTGCTGGTAATTCTAGTGGCTTTGGAGCTTTTAGTAGCACACTTGCAGGTCCACGGATGGCCTAGTTTATACACTGGATGAATTTGTGTTGAAGTCCAGTTAATTATTGAGTGCTGCTTGTTTATTGGGCTCTGCTGAGTTGTTTCACCTCATGGGTGAAATGTCGATTGATTTATTAACCCTGTATTGTTTCAAACATTAATATAGTCGGAATATGGCAGCACAGGCCTGATTCTGTAATGGTGACTTAATTCTTCCATTAATAGCTTCCCATGCAGGGAAGATTTTTGTTGCATGCAAATGGCGTGGCGCTGACCTATTGGGAGCTATATGTTTTGGGCCTATTAAAGAATAAATTAGTCAATTACAGTGCGTGGAAAAGATGGAGAAATCCTCTTTGCTCGGCAAAGTTGAAGCTTATTATTCAGTGCAGTGGTATTTGGTGTGCCGTGGGTTTTCCAAAGGTGAAAGCCTGCGATGGTTCATTGGTCCCTGTTAATCATTATTGCACACAAGGACCGAATGCAATATTCATTGAGCTTGGTGAAATTTGGTGCTGTATTGTAATGAGCCTGGAGAAATGTGTGATTGTGGGTGATAAGAGGCTGGTGGCACATAGGGGGGTGAGGTGGGGGGATTATTTAGCGAAGGGACAGTGAAGTGCTCTTATTGTTTATGATCTGCTCCATTTTATGGAAACGAGTTTACTGGACTTAAGCTTTGATGCTAATTGGCGCATGCGTTCTTCCGGAGCAGAGACTTATGGGCAGGAAGCCCCGCAGTAAAATCTCAACTGGTTCAGGAAATTAAAACCAAAGACTTGGGGAAGAAGAAGAAGAAAAAAAAAAATTCAACCAACAAGAGAGACGAGCTCAGACTCAGGAATGAAACCTGTAATTCTCATAGCTGAAATAGGCAGCGAGATTTAAGGTATAGCCCTTTAAAATTGCTTCCCCATGCCTGTGTGATCTGCTGGACTTTCAATAACGTGCAGGCATTGGTAATCAATGACATGGTGTTAAGCATGACGCTCCGTCTATATTTCATATCCACCTATTGTTTCTCCCTCCATATTTAACCCTTCCCACGGTAAGAACAGAGCTTGACGTGTATTGACATCTGAATTATTATCAGTATTTTTTTTATTTTTTTTTAATATTTTCCTTATCATATCCATCATTAAAATCTGCTGTGGGAATATACAGGTGTTTAATCGTATTGTTTGTCTAACTGCTGTGTATTTGATGTAGCCTTATTTAATACGCAAACACACTCAACCTTTTTCTTTTCTTTTCTTTCTTTCTCCCCCCCTTCTCAGGCGAAGCGGTACATCTTGCCAGGGATTTTGGTTATGTATGCGAGACCGAGTTTCCAGCCAAGGCAGTAGCTGAATATGTAAACCGTCAGCATTCCGACCCAAATGAACAAGTCCAAAGAAAAAACATGTTATTGGCCACGAAGTAAGTGCTATTATCACATTTCACTGCCACTGTTAACGTGTTTATTGTGACAGTTTGCACAACACACACACACACACACACACACACACACATATCGGTTACTCTAATGATAATTATTAATTAGACTGTTTGACATCTCACACTCTTCATTTCCGTTCTGCTTTTAATAATTGCATGCACAATACTTGCATGCACAATACTGACACATAACTGGTGCTGACACATAAATGCTAAGCTTGATGTTGGCGATTTTTTTATACCTAAAATGAAGCATGGGAATTCTGATGCAGAGGCCTGCATTTATTATTGATGATGGGCTTCTATAATCAGACAGCTGTCAGCTATATTAGAAGCTTTTTGAGTGTGATCAGAAAATGAAATTAAGGGTAAATCCACTCAAACAAAATGTTAATGGTGGGGTACAATTTTCCCACAGTTTTTAAGCCACTAATATTTGATTTAAAATCAGAATGGGAGTGTATTAATGGGGAAAAGGCATTAATTGTTTTTGTTCCTGACAGGGTGCATTTTTATTGGTTGAGGACACAGTTTACAAAAAATGTTCATTTTACATCAGTCATTTAGACTCATGGCCACTCTTGAAATTATATTTTTTGTAAAAACAAAGAAAATATTTTGCCTCTGGGTTTTTCTTTTATTATTATTATTATTATTATTATTATTATTATTATTATTATTATTTTATTTATTTTTTTTTAATTGTTATTATTATTATTATTTTTACTCTAGCTCCAGGGCATTTTCTATATAAAGTCTCCAAATCTTGAAATAAAACAAATAATTGAAATTAATGTATTTTAATTAATGTAACTTGACTTTTCATTAGTTCTAATCAAACTTAGAGATTACAACCTAGCCTCTGCCTGATCTAATTCATTTCTAAGTGGACATTTTTGCTGTGGAGCCACTTTATATATTTTTTAACAGGACATCATAGTGTATGTTGGGATTTAAAAAGCTGTGAATGGTCATTAAAACTCCACTGTCTTTTTTTTTTTTTTTTTTTTTTTTAGGCAAGTCTGCAAAGAGTTCACAGACCTGCTGTCCCAGGACCGTTCACCCCTAGGAAACTCTCGACCGCAGCCCATTCTTGAACCGGGAATCCAGAGCTGTTTGACCCACTTCAGCCTAATCTCGCACGGTTTCGGGACCCCGGCCCTGTGTGCGGCCGTCACGGCCCTGCAGAACTATCTGACCGAGGCTATCAAAGCCATGGACAAAATGTACCTCAACAACCCCAACAGTCACTCAGATAACGGCACTAAAGGCGGAGACAAAGACGAGAAGCACAGAAAGTGATTTTTCCACCCCAACTTCACCGAGGGCAAAACTCCAGGGGCCTCACTACTATACCACCATACTCCTCCGCCTCGCCCCGGCTCCCCAACTCATCCAATATAAATATTATAAATACCTTATAAATACTATTGATAAATTTAAACGTGCCACTTCTGATCTTGCGCGGTTTTACATGTTTTGTTTTTAATCGCATCTTCATCATCATCATTATCATCATCATCATCATCATCCCACTTTGGATTGACGAGGAAACGACGCAAGAATTCTTCCAACATTTTAATGAAACATTCTTTTAAAAACAGAAAAAGAAAAAAGGCTGCAGAGGAGCAGCTCCAGGGCGAGGGAAAGGTGTCTTGCCTCAGCCAGAGGACTTTTTATGTACTCCCCTTTATTTTTTATGAGCTGCAACGAACGGACTGAAATCCAGCGACCCCTTCTATATCTCAATTTTACGATTGTGACGAGAGAAAAAAAAAAAAANAAAAAAAAAAAAACAGAAGCGAAAAGAGGATGAATTCTTATCAGTATTGTGAATAATAAACTTGAAAAACAAAGAAAATCCACAGAGCTCCATGTCATGACTTCAGTTGTAGACTCTTCTCTCCAAGCGACCAACTTGAACTTTTTGAATTTCAACACGATTCACGGTTATATAAGGGAATCAGTGTTCATGTATGTATATATTTATTTATGTGTAATTTAATGGGAATTGTAAATATGGTGCGTCTGTTGAAACTTCTTTTTTTTAATTTATCTGGTGCCTCCTGTTTTAGTGGGTTTGATTATTCAGTTAGTTCTTCATGTGATTTTATGGTTCTTAGAAAACAGAAGTTTGGGGTATTTTTTATTTCTCTGGGATATTTCAATTCAGCCCTCTTGTAGCATGTTGAGGCGACATTGAAGCAAGTGAACAAATTTAATAGAAATAAACTTCCATTTCTCTCTCTATATATATACCACCCTTATTCCGATTTTTTTTTGTTTTTTTTGTTTTTGTTTGAGACAGCAGTAAGACCCTGAGAACTGTTTCTTTTTGTGTTTCTATTTTCTTGTTTTTATAAAAAGCTTTTATGTGTTGTGCCAATCAGAATCACCTCTTGTTCTCTCCTTGAAGCACCATAAAAGCAATAAATGGAATATTGTCTTTTTTTAAATGTTGGAAGACATTCAAAAACATTTTTTGGGACCACCTGATATCTTGTTATGTCCGATCATGTCCAAAATTGGAGGCGGTTTTAGCTGTATTGTATAGACATGTGCTGGCAATAGTTCCCATGCCTGTCAATGTATTATAGTCCTTTGTTGCCCAGAAAAAAATAAATATTTGATACGCTTCATGTCGATTTTTATTCATATCTTTTAATTCCTTTTTTTTCTTTCTTTCTTTTTTTGGTTTTGGTAGTTTTTCCCCATTCAGTTCGGCTACAGTAATTGAGTTTAAGTCTCCCCTGACGGTTGCTCCTTGCAATAAGCAGCTGAACTCATTGTTTCCCTCAAGTATGATAAAAAAAAAAAAAAATNAAAAAAAAAAAAAAATCTTACTTTAAACTCTCTAGTTCAGAGCACAGGATCTTATGCAGGCCAAATGGCTCGCAACAATGGATATATATTCGCGTTTGAAGTGCAGCGCCCCCCTCCAGCTAAAACTATGTGAGATGTATATAGACTATAAGCCTGGTGTGCAATGTTTGGTTGTTAAAGGCTATATTTGACTCTATTTCTGAGCTGGAGCCTTATTCAGAGACATGCATCAAATATTTGTTATGCTGTTTGCCTCTCTAATCAAAGAAAAAAAATCTTTCAGGAGGAACATGCAAGAGAAAAAAAAATATTTTAAAGATTTAAACATACTTTTTTTGGGGTTGGATGATGATTGAGTCTATAAATGTGAATATCACCTCTGTTGTAATCGCGCATCTTTTACTTACTGTCCTTTGATTTATTTTGCGTGCAGAGCTGCAGCCATTGCATAACATTTGAGTTGAGTTTGATTGTATATTGATGGCATGGCACCTATAGCTCCAAATCAATCTGGACTGGAGCATGAATCAGTCTGGTGATATATGCATCTTGCTATTGTTTCTTGCTTTCCCTATTTCACTGTCTGGTAACCATGCAGTTTAAAATATTGTAACACTGGGAGATAGCACTACCCCCCTCCACCTCCTTCCCTCTTTCCCTCTCTCCAATCCAATCTCCTCAGCAGCCATATGTATTATCTGCATGATTTTCAGGCCCTGTTTTAATTTTGAGGCAGTTGTTTTGCAAGAGGGTGAATGAAGCCTAACTGTACATGTCCTTGGCATAATTGCGATGCACAGTGCTGGAGCAGGTGAAGCGAGGCATTGTCTGTCAGGCCCTGTTTTTGTTGGCTCAGTCCTCAGATTGTGTGTGGGATCCTGTCCTCAGGCACAATAGCTCACTCATAAAGGGGAGAGACTACCCGGCTGCTCCTGCTATGGTGGATGTGAGGGGGGGGAATAGCATAAATAGTCACTTTAAGGGAAAACAATCGTATTAAGCCAGTATTCATTGGTATTAGGGAAACGGAAGCCCCTCACGTGTGTCATTAATGCTAATGTTATTTAATAAATTTATCGGGTTTGTTTTTTTTTTTTTGAGTGTGAAACGAAAGCATTAGAAATAGTGATATGTGTGACAATAGTGGATATTTGTGCGTATTGTGAGTATATGAGAGAAAGAGAGAGAGAGAGAGAGGGAGAATCCCAAGGCCTTTAATTGTGTCTTTAAAAACTCCAAATCCCATTGTCTGTGGTTTGTTTACACTGATACAGGCCTATAATTTGCATACCTTTTTAATACGAAATTGTAATTTTACCCTAATTTGATTTTAAACAGGTAGAACTAGTTTCTCATAATGCCTCACAGCTAAAGTCATTTGCAAAAAAAAAAAAAGGCNAAAAAAAAAAAAAGGTCTGAAATTTGAAGAGCCAGTCAGCAATACCCAGCTGAATTTGCTTAATTCAATCCATAACTGCTGCTTGTCTCAACTAAAGCAATTACAGCTGATTCCCGTATAGTAATTAATTAGTGTTAGCCCTGTTGTTATCAAATATTCCGGAGAATATGCGAAATAAAATATATTCTCAGGTTTAGAGTGATATATTCTGGCTGATTAAGCGTCTACAGGGGGTGGATTTTGTGTGCAGGGATGAATTTAGGGGTCCTCAAGTCATGTTACGCCCATGTTTTTATTTTTATTTTTTATGTTTATTCCACACATAATGGCTCAATTTGTATGTATGGTTGTAGTAATTGAAGACAAGCTCCAACCAAATCTTCACATTTGGGTATAAATCATAATGTGCAGGACTAAATGTGTGCACAAAATATAGGATAAAATTCATGAAAAGTGTAAATATGTATTTAACATTGTCTGGCCGTCATATAACAACTTTTTATGACATCTCATCAGTTGCACATGTGTCCCACACACTTCACACGCTCGCAGCCACGCGTGTTTGGAGTGAGAAAGTATTTCTCCGATGCTGCTGAGATGGTTGCTTGTGAAAAGTGTCTGCGTGGCCTGATTCTCCCCCGCAGCAGCATCTCCACAACAGTCTGCGCTGTGGAGCTTGCAGGCAGGACTTCAGGGCTGCTCGCCTGCACGGAGGATTTAGGGCATCAGCCTACAAGGCCCAGATTTGTTCCCTGTTCTGCCAGAATTGGTGTGATTGGAATTGCAAACCCAGCATGTCCTCCTCAGGATCTGACTCTCGATGGAGACTGATTTGTTTAAAGATGATCACGTATTGCACCGCGCTTTGGAAAGGATTAAAGAACTATTTTCCGCACAGTCCTGGAAAGTTTGTGTCAAGATGATGGAACATAGATGCTTTGATAAAGGATTTTGGTTTCTGCACGAAATATGTTGATGTGTTACACCAAACCAAGTCTGAAAGATAGAAAACAGATGGCTGCTTTATCGATATAAGTGCATGCGTATTCTTGTCAATTAGGCCCTTGTTTTTTTTTTTTTTTTTTTTTTTTTTTTGACGGCTTATTTCAAACTCCAGGCTTAATAATAAGTGGCTTGGACAAGACGCAGGGTTCCTCTAAATGACATTTGATGCGGTTATTGGTGCAATCGAATTATGTGACTTTAAAGTTTGCAATGAAGCGCAAAATGGCTAATTGTCCTCAACTCTGACATCAGCCATCATTTGGGGCTTTGCCCCCCCCCCCCCCNCCCCCCCCCCCGCCTGGCGCTGACCCCCTATGGGCCCCTTGCCCACTCTGCAATCCAGGGCTCAGAAGCCAAGAGAGGTCAATGACTCCACCAAATCGCCCTTGATTACTTGGGACATTAGGTAATCGATTAGAAAACATTAAGTGGCTTTGAATAAACAAAGGGACTCCTGATAGGCAGCAGAGCTCCACAATTCCACCAAAACCCGAGAAGCGTTTGATTAGGTTTTAGTTGACGTGTGCGTGGGAGAACACGTACACGCACGCATACACACTAATTTAGCAATATTGCTACATTAAATGTGGCTATATATGTCCATATCTGTATACAGAATGTATCTGACACGTCATAACTGTGTTTTTATTGATATTAATATTTATGTGGAATATGCACAATGTATAAGGAGGCACCTCAGTATATATATACATATCAATATAAGATCATAATACACGTTACAAAACACGATTTTTATCACTTTATAAAAAAGTTTGTTTTTGCAAGCGAACTCATCTGATCTTATATAATCAAAATGTGTTTGTCTTGCAAACTTTAAATTCAACGCAGGTTTTCTTTTTGTCACTTTGAACCAAGCACCAAGCTGCTAATTTCATGGGCTTGTGTATCCCCAAATATGAAAAAAGAGCAAATTTTAAAAAATATGTTAATGTTTCTGCACTCGGTTAATGCAGTTTATATGCTAGTTTTAGTCTCTCTCTCTCTCTCTCTCTCTCTCTCTCTCTCTCTCTGTCCCCTTCTCTCTCTCTCTCTCCCTGCATCCTCTGCAGTCAGCCAGGGGGGGAGTGTCGCCCCGGGCCAAACATATGCTTCTTTCCATTGCATTAATCCAAATGCAGCGTGGAGGAATAATTGCTCGAGTGGCCGTGGCTTCGCAGGGGCTTTGTCCCTCACTGGCTCCCATCAGCCAGGCACACGCCATTTCAATCATTTCTCTCTCTCTCTCTCTCTCTCTCTCACTCTCTCTGTCCCCTTCTCTCTCTCTCTCTCCCTGCATCCTCTGCAGTCAGCCAGGGGGGGAGTGTCGCCCCGGGCCAAACATATGCTTCTTTCCATTGCATTAATCCAAATGCAGCGTGGAGGAATAATTGCTCGAGTGGCCGTGGCTTCGCAGGGGCTTTGTCCCTCACTGGCTCCCATCAGCCAGGCACACGCCATTTCAATCATTTCTCTCTCTCTCTCTCTCTCTCTCTCAATTGTTTGTTGCTGTCAGTTCGTCATTAAATCACACTGAGTTTTGGTGACTTTTGTCAGACTATTTTAGAGAACCGAGCACCAAGCAGGATTCAGTCAAGAGGGGAAAAAAAAATCATCTTAGTCATCCAACCATAAAAGCTGACACAGTTGATTATGATTTTATTTGATTTCTGCAGACTATTGACACTGACAAATTAGAAACTGACAAAAATTAAACGGAAAATACCAATAATAATAATAATAATAATAATAACAATAACTTTAAAAAATATGGAATTATTTTGTAATTCGATAATGTTTTCTGTTTTCTATGATAAATTATGAACGAACAGAAAATGAAAGTACACATATTTTGTTACTTATACTTTTCTGTCCACACGCAGACAGCCAGCGCTTTAACACCCCGCCATCCTTTGCTTTATTTTCTGTGAATCAACGATGAAAAATCACTCTAGTAAAAAGGACCATTTGCTGGGAAATCGCATATTTCCACGGATAAGGGAAAGATTGCGAGAGAGAGAGAGATGGAGAGAGAGAGAGAGAGAGAGAGAGAGAGAGAGAGAGAGAGAGAGAGAGAGCTTGGTGGGGGAAGAGGAGAGCAGCGCAGCTCCGTGGATGTCTGACTGAATTAATAGACATGATAATTTCACAGTATTTCATCTAGTGAGCTATCTGTTCCATCACAGCAAAATAAAAGGGTCACTGCGCAGCTGTGGCAAACCCCAAGCGTTATTATGAAGTTTGATGATAGAACCCACCACCCCCTCTTNACCCCCCGCCTTTTTCCCTTCTCCCTGGTACTTTGCTCCAGGCCAGCAATAGCTTGGGGCCACGCCGGTGCCTCCCCATGATAAAGGACTTATACTATGTGTGTGCGCAAAGAAAGCCGCAGCAGCTCCTTTTTCTCAGACCCTAATCAACTGACTGCTTTGGCCTCTACAACGGTTGGTATATACCCCCCCCCCCCCCCNCCCCCCCCCCCGTGTGCGTGAATTATTGCACATTTTGTTTCGAATTTATCCTGACGCCCAACCAAACGCTTATTGTGATCAATTAAATAATTCAAAATCAAATAAATAAATTATGTATATATTAGAAATGTAAAAAACTATTATTATTATTATTATAACAACATAAGCCTGGATAAACCAATATTAAACGAATATTATGGCGCTACCATAGTTGATAAAACTACCAGCAAAGTGCCTATAGAGATATTAAAGTAATCTCGAGGAAGGTAAAAAAAAAAAAAAAAAAAAAAAAAAAAAGTAGCCATGCACCTATGGTATCACATCAAAACATATGGATTCTGTAGTATTATTGTTGTGAAAGTTATTGTTGTTAAAAATAAAAGCACTATAATTAAATCCCCAATATTATTATTATTTTTTTTTTTATAATTCTGTTTTCATTTTCATTACTAAGCATTTTATTTGATTCCCGCTAGATTTTTCTGAACATCCAAATTCACGCAGGCGGGTTGTGATTCTCAGAAACAGCAGACAGGAAAGAATAGTGTTTTTCGTTCCCTAAAATTCTCCATTTGTTTTCCAAACGCACCAGTGAAATGTACCGAGGAAGGGATCACCGCATGGACTTTATTCCCCGCAGCGCCGTAGGTTGACAGCAGCTAAAACTCTAATGCGGATGAGAGGCCCATTCTGTCCGCCTTCAGGTCAGCCACTTCCTGCTTCATCCAGCAGGTCAAACACTTATGGACTGATGCAATTTATTTGAAGATCCAAAGGGACAGTATACTGATGTTTGCTGCACGCCATTTTCCCTCCAAATGCCACTATTTATTTTATTTTATTATTAGTTTTTTTTTTTTTTTTTTTTTTTTTTTTTAAATGTGCATCTGTTCTTGAATCTTTGGGCATTGCAAGTGATTATTTTGATAAAAAGTCTTCCACCAATCACATTTCTGTGATTGGTGGAATAAATGTTCATTCACTCTAAATGGAGATGAAAGCAAATTCAACCCTGGCAATTCTAACACTATAGTGCTGTGTGTGCAGGTGTGTGTGTGTGATGTTACCAAAGATGTACTGCCAGTCTTTCATTCATCACCACAGACATCATCATCATCAGCTCTTGCCTTCTTATTCTTCTTCATCCACATCCACCTCCTCATCATCACAAAATAACCTGGAAGACAATTAAGTTATCTTTTAAACTTCCATCTTGATCACCTTATTGTATGATATTTCTAGTATACAATGGATTTTATAATATACAAGGGGGAGACAGAGGGGGGCTGTGACATGTGACAAAGACCAAAGTCTGATTCAAGCCCGTTCAGTAAGGCCATAGCCTCCAGGATCCTCTGCCCTTGATTTTTTTTGGTGTAAAGTAATAAAGTATTTACAAAGGTAAAAATGTTTCTTCTTTGCATATGTTCTCATGTTAAATTTGTACTTATTTGTACAACAAGGGAATGTCTGTATTTGTACATAGGCTACTCTTTGCAAACCATTTGGACTGAACCCTACTGCTTCTGGCATTTATTAGTGAAATGGAGGTCAAATTCTCATGAAAATCCTAGTTTTCTTATCAAAGTAAATTAATTTAAGGAATAAAATAAATAATTTGTAGTAATATTATGAATAGCATCATCAATTTTGAGGTACAAGATGGAAATTTATGTTTTCTGTACTGTATCTTCTGACACTTAAATGTGAGTGTAACATATTATCAGCTCCATACATTGAAGGGGATTTGACCAGTTTAGGTTCTTATAGGCTTTTATATTTCTTGCTAATATTTTGTATTAAAGATCCTAATAGATAAGCACCTTTCTATTTTCTCTCACACCACATAATTCTAAAGTTTCACTGTTTAGCTCAGTGAAAAAAAGCCAACAAAGCAAGATTTAGACAACCAGCAAAAGTAGAAACTGGCACTGCATCTTCTAATGGAATTAGTTTTAAGAGGTTTCACAGCTTCTTAAATATTCCACTGTAGAAAAAACAGGAAATTTTACACTTGGTTTCTAAGGCAATAATGTATTTCCAATGAATTCAATGAATAAAATGTGTTTAAAATTAAATTTACTGCAGGTTTTCCTGTTTTATTTCTGTATGTCTTAGTGTATTGTCACAGTAGGTCATAGGCCTTGCAGAAGTACAAATATTGATATATTCCATAAAAAGTGACACCCAAATTTTTTTATTTTTCTGTTACAAAATGACACAGTTATCTTCATTTGGGAGCAATTACCTATGTATTAGTCATGTATTAGTTTGATCACAGCTTGTAAAAAGTTTAATCTTGTACTTAAAGATCCTGCCAAGACCTCAAGTGGATCAGATGAATCCATTTTCTGTTATGTTTTCCATCTTACATGCTGTCTAAATTACATAAACTCATAAAAATTAAAATAAGAATGTTCATTGCAATTATAGATTTCAACAGGCAGGAGTAGACTCTGATCTTCTGATTTATCTGATATGTAATTTTTAGGAGGAGATTTGACCTCAACATCATTTTTGCACATTTTAGTAATTTGGAAGCAAAGAATCACTTTTACCGATAAAACTCACTGTTAACTAGTTTATGACCGTGAAAATTGACATTAGAATTGTAGTTGTGCATGAGGTGGAATAAGTACAGCAAAGTTTTGCTGTAATTTTCTGAAGATTCCATGAGTAGCTGGTAATAATATATAATATCTCTACAATAAACAGTCAGATTATTACCTTAAAGCAGATCCTTGTATGGTGGAGAGAGAGAGAGAGAGAGAGAGAGAGAGAGAGAGAGAGAGAGAGAGAGAGAGCTTGGTCTGGCCTCTCGGAGCCTGTGAAGAAATGGTTTTGATCTCACCATAGGCTAAACACTGCCAACAGGACTTGACATTGCAGAACAATTTCCCAATTACCTTTTGACATGCATATTGACACAAACGCGCAAAACTGTAATTTTCTCTCTGAATTTGTTAGCTTGAGGGGCTCACTTTCATGCCAGTGGATTGTCAGATGTGCTGCTCCAGTCTCTCTCTCTCTCTCTCTCTCTCTCTCTCTCTCTCTCTCATATGTGTCCAGAGAAAGCCCCCCCAGTGGATGGAAAATGGAAAAGGCCAATTTGAAAATGGCTGAAAAAGTGTGCACTTTTAGGAGAATTTACTTAATCTATTTTGAATTTTCCCTTCTAATACTGTATCTGGTTCATTGTTGATCTACAGTAGATGCAAAAAAAAAAAAAAAAAAAATCAAATATTTGCCATGTGGCCTTACACTCATAGTTTAGAGTTTTGCAGCCTTTAAAGATGCTAATCTGACCTGACAGTTTGCTTCAACAAACCCATTTAAGCTAATACTGTTGAACACTGCTCTTCCCAAAACCTCAACCTTTCCCAATAATCTTTGAAAACTTCACAAACATGTTGCCTTTCCATTGTCAATCTCCAGGTTCTTGCCAAACTCAACATGCCAGTTGACACTGAAATGCCATAATCTCTGCGATTTTTCTTGGATTTGAGACGTCGAGGCAGGACAGAGAGGAGCAGGACCATGGCAATGTCATCATGAACTTGTCATTGTGTTTGTCTTGATTGGCACATGCTAGGCCAGATTACAGGCGCTGGTGTTGATGGAGGGTTACCTTCAGACTCCTAGCCACCTGCTATCAGAAACCCCAGAAAAGTGGGTCACGCTTGGGTTTGGCTGTGCCCGGAGCCCCTTTGTCCAAGCTCTAGTACTAATGCAAGCACAGAAGATTGGGATCGAACGTCAAGGATCAGAGTAGAACCAAATATCTGCACAACTAATGCCAAGCTCAGTCTGCATGATTTAAGCTCTGATTTTTCCAGACAAACCCCCAGGTCGGAGTCAAATTGCTGCTCGTGCCCATCATGGATACTCGTTAAGTCTTTAGTTCAGAGACGAATCCTGACCAAGTCTTGGAGGCATCCCATAACATTTTCAGGCATGTCTGAAATTAGGTGTGCAAAATCTGAGCTGCTCTTTTAGTTTGAGTGGATCTAAGACAAGTCCATAGAATGGAAATGAGCAACAGCCAATAAAAGCATGAGGAGGCTGAAGCAATAAAAACTACTTGAATGGCAAGAAGCTCTTCCTTGTAGGGGTCCATATTGGCAAAATCACAGTGACTTCTTGCATGTTTTAAATTCTCGTATGTGGTTTTGTGTGTTTTTACTTCTTGTGTGTAGTTTTGTGACATCCGTTACCTCCTTCCTTGTCAGAAATCTTGTAATTTGTGCACCTTGAACGTGCTCAGTTGGACAACATGAGCATCACAATGTCGCCAAGACATAACATTTATCTTAAGTGTACCAAAAATTAGATGATTTATCACTCGGCTTATGTTAATATACTGTTTGAACTATTGCCAACAAATTAAAGCAATAACCGATAACATGTTGAGTAATGCATGATGATTGCATTGGAGTTTTGGACTAAACTGTGGTTTCATAAAAGCTTTTCACATGTTAATAAATCATTATTCAGCAATAGGTCATATAAAATTTGGCATTTGAAATCTGAAAAACTTGCTGAAAGTTAAGTTTAGTGGCAGCCTCTGTTTTTCACAATCAAACCCACATCCTTCTGATTCCTTTTGCAGTCAGTCACTAAAAACAGCTTATTTGTGTTTCTTCAGATAGCATACAATGAATGTGGAGGAAAGAAGGAGTTTAAATAACAACAGAGGCTGTTAACTTAGCTTAAATCACATTCTTTAAAAAATAATGGCAAGTCTTGTACTGTAGCCCACTGAGCCCTCATGACACTCAGATCAGGGCCAGCCAATGTTTCCATAACACATGTTCAAAAGAAGAGAATGTATATTTATGACACTATCGGGTCAAATATAGGATACAGGCAAGTTTGTTTGTTTGGAAAACTTCTCCCTGGTTTCACTGAGAAAATATATTATGATTATGCCAGGTGACATTTGGTGGAGTTTACATACACAATACAAAACTCTGACTCTAGTCCGACTAAGTTGGATTTTTTTCAAATGTCACGCAAAGACCATAATCAGATCAAAACCTGCATTAACTGATGTTGGAGCTGGAAAACCCCTAGATGCTGCCAGAGATGAACTTTATAATTAAGCAAGGTAGATGATTGCCTACTTTTCTTAATGGTTGGCAGCCATCTTGGCTCCCAGCTAAGATTGCTCCCAATGTCTATGCATACAAAATGATATTTAGATAAACAAATATAAAATCTAGTTTTTATTTAAAGTTTTAATAATTCAATAATTATTTAAAAAATATGTATTTTCAAAAAGCTCGTATTCCCGCTTTGATGTGAACTAATTTTAACAGCATCAGAAAACATTATTAGGATTTAGTGGTCTACTGTTGGTTCCTGTATTAAAAGAGCTGTTAATTAATTTGTTGGTGACAGCAGGTTTTAATCCTGTGTTATGAATTTTGGTGATGACCAACCCATTTTTTAATCTTTAGATCCAGCATCAATGTTATTTTAATTCAGGAAAAGGGCACCAAATGGTTGCCTAGGGCCCCCACATCATTAAGTGCGCCTCTGGATGCAGCCCAAATACACTCATTATTTTCTTAACTATCATCCTAAAAACTTGCAAAGCAGATGCAAATGAGAAAATGTAATGCCGCCTATATGAATTCACCATGTGCATCCTTCTTCATCTCCCTCCATGGTACACACTTTCTGAATGCACGACCCAAATGAGCTCCGTCTTCTTTCAGTCGTCACCCAAATTAAAGCAGCCACAACTAAGGGCTGGGGATGAACGCCAAAGCTTTGCAGTGGCAGCAACGTGTTTAACACCAGTTCCATTAAAAGGAGCCCATTACTACTACAGAAGGAAACGATGCCCGGGGCCTCTCTAAAGTGTTGCGAAAACCTCATTGATAATTAAATGTTGGTTACCCCCGGTATGCATCGCTCTCGCACTTTGCTTACCAATCAAACCTCCACCCACCGCTGCTGCCACTGCCATTTGCTTTCTCCTCTGTGTTTATCAAGGAATCATACAGCCCTCTAATAGGTGCCAATTAGAACCAACAGGGGCTCTGGGGTTAATTATTCCTAACACATTATTTGATTGAGCGTATTTACAGCTGTACAGTGCTGGGAAAAAATGGTGACGGAGTAACGGTAGATAACACATTAGTCTCAGTCATCCACAAGCACTGACAGGTGCATGTGTCCCGCTGTGCACGCGCACACACGCACAACTACACAGAAACACTTCTAAATCCTGTTGCTAAGCAGCTGAAAGAACTTTTACTACAGAATGGTGAACTTTTTGAATTCTGAATAAGAGTGATGCTCTGATACATAATCTCATGCTATATGCCTTGGGTATAATACAAAGATGGAGGAAAAGGTCTCATGTTGCGCCTCAAAATTCAAAATTGATTTGATTAGGATCCACATAGTTTTGCACATGATATTCAAAGTCCACTCTTTGCATGCTCGCTCATAACGGCTTGTGCTGATCTCTCAAGATAGTATGAGAACCAGACTGATAAGAGATAAGTTGTTAATAATTTGTGTTGTTGAATAATCTCACTCACACGAATAAGCAATGCCCCAAATGTATTAGATTTGCACTGCCGAACCAAACAAACAAAAACAAAAAACACTGAAAAATCATTATCTACTTTTCAGGTTCTTTCAAGTGCAACATGGAGCATAACGGCATCAATAATACAATAATACATGAAGAGAGAGAAACAAATGGAGATTGGAGGGGCTCTCCTTGAACAGCAGAAGAAAGTAAAGTAACACCAAAATGATATACAGTATGAGCGGTGGGTATCTGATTTATGCTGGGCAAGTAGATAATAATCATTATGCCCAAATAGTGCGTCTACACAGTCACACTGCAAAGAAGCAAAGACATAAAAGTAAGTTGAGAATGAGGCTTTTGACAGGTTGCTAATGGATCGCTTGTAGGCCCATCTGTTTCCCTGCAAATAGAGAAATGGTGGGGTTTTGATTTGGGTGTTGAAACTGTTACCACTGTCACTGTAAACAATAATTGTCAAACATATTTACCCCACAATCGCTTTAGCAGATGTTCCGCTTTTTGTTTCAAGCCGCTTTTTTGTGTGTTGTATCTCCCCTCTGCAGACACACCACATGCCCCACCACCGCCGCCGCCGCTGCAGTACCCCCCAACTAGAATATTGAGCAGGTATTTGCGAAAGGTGCTCCAGGGCATGGGGTGTGAGGGATTGGGTGGGGTGGGGAGGCAGGGAGAAGGGAGGAGAAGTGAGAGGGGAGTGTGGTGGGAGGAGGGAAAGAGAGAGAGANGAGAGAGAGAGAGAGAGAGAGAGAGAGAGAGAGAGAGAGAGAGAAGGAGGGAGGAAGAGATTATCTGGGCCCTTCATCAGTGGCTCAGCCTCCCCTCCTCCTCCTCGTCCTCCTGCCCATCATGGAGCCCTGAGGGCCCGGGGAAGCGGCCCCGTGCCTTGCAGCCATGCAACCTCTTTATCACTCTAATCTGTTAATTGTAGGCGCTCAATTGGCACATGGTGACTTTTTATTAGAGCCTCCCAACATTAACTAGACAGAGAATGCAGAAAAGCTGGCGTAGACTTCGCCTATTCTTTTTCATCCTTCTGTCTCTGTTTTAAAGCAGAAGTATACTAACTAGCGTACTCCATGACATTCTCCATTTGGCAGGAACTACAATAAGTCACTGTGTTGTCAAACTCTGCACACTTTGCCATTTAAAACCATATTTAACATAATAAAAGTAGCATTTGAATAAATTTGGGCTCTAAGTAAAGGAGGAAAAACAGCAATAGAGTGCAAAGAGAACGTGGTAACATACTCCAAAGAGTCATAGGACTGAAAATGCGCGACTCAATATGTCTCTGTCTCTCTCCCTTTTTTCTTTACCCCCTTGATGTTCTTCCACACAATAGAGGCTTAGCCCTTTAAAGGGAGAATGAACGCCGAGATGACCCTTTACTACAGGCAAGTGATCAGCAGATGTGATCTCAGGTGTTCAGCTGTCCTCCTCCTGCTCCTTTGTGCAGCTTGTTACAGTGAGCCATTGCTCTCATCTGACTCTGACGTTGACTGGTAGAAGGCCAGAGGTCTCCCTCCTGTCCCGTCCAGGCTTGTCTGTGGCAACTGCTCTTTTTTTTTTTCCTCCTGCAATTTCTCTCCCTCCTCCTTTGTTCGTCAGACTTGTGGTTAGTATCAGAGAGACGGCTGAGGTGTCCACAGGTCGATTTTAAAAAATACAGGGGTGGGGGATTTACTCGGTCTGTCCTGGTGGCATACACACAGACATCAATGCACTCACTCAGACACACACATACACACAACTACAATGTCTTTTTTGTGGTTCATCCTGGCCAAAACAGCATGTGTTTGTTGTGAAAAGACTGATTAGCAAAAGAACCCCTCACTGGTGCCTTTCCCAAGCCATTACAAAGGTCAACAGAAGTTGAATTCTGATAAACTAGAGTGTTTTTTGTGTACAAACATTAATCTCAATATCAGCATTCCACCCAAAAGCGTCTGTTAAATGGCTGTGACTAATATATAGTACAGTCAAATTGTGATCCATAAAAGAGAACAGCGTCTTTTTAGAAATTCAAATTTATGAAACATTTTTTTCATGTAGAGTCTGTGAAGAGAACCAAATTACTTGCAAAGACATTGAAATTCAAAAGGAGATTTGCATGTTCCTGTTCGTTTTCCAGTTTGAAAGGTCAGCACGGTGCGCATGGCGATTGAAACTTTAAAATGTCTGATGTCAAAGTAGCGAGGGGGGCGTTTTATTTTCAGGAAAGTTTGAGCTCATGAATCCCGCAGAGAAATGCAGGCCTGCAACTTGGTGACAGAACAATGGAGTGAGCGATTTATGGCCGACTATTAACAACTCCTGCTTTCAGGCCCCCATACTGCAAACAGGTGTTTTACGAGTCCGNATGGCCGACTATTAACAACTCCTGCTTTCAGGCCCCCATACTGCAAACAGGTGTTTTACGAGTCCGCCTCCCACAACAGGCCCTGCTGCTTTGCCACCGTTTCTTTCCATGGCTGTCAGCGTTGCTCTTTCTGGTCCTTACCAAGGGTTAAAAAAATTAAACCCCTCGACGAATGACAGCTTCAGTCACAAGGTTTATAATTTCATCCTATTTGGTTTCATTTACATCTAAGTTTAAAAGAAGGTTCTGAGAGGAAACATGGGTTCTTTTGCAGCTGAGTGCTGAATATCTGCCTTGTTATGACTGATCACAGACTTTGCCTCTTTTTATTGGTTCTATACCACAGCAGCAGACAACGCAAGAGCATTAAAACTGGTTTGAAAGGCATAAAAGGCATGACACATCTCAATTTGCAAGAATACAAATTGATTCATGAGTAAACATGTAAGTCTAACAACCATTTGCACTCTCACAAACAAAGACACCCAATGTCCTCCTCAGCTGGATTTCTCATTTAGATTTATCAAATCAATCATGGCAAATTATAAAATAAAAGGATCATGATAACAAATTGGATTTGGACAGTGGAGAGATTCAATTTGGGTAAATGGTTTAACTTTTGGAGCAAGATAGAGGGTCAATGTGGGCCTTTGTGCTACATGGAGAGGCGATTTAAAAAAAAAAAAAACTTTTGGAGAATCGATTTGTGATTGTAACAGTACTTGTGTGTTTGAGCATGAATTCATGAGAGTGTGTGTATTTGAACTTGATAGGCATATAAATGTACAGCAGTAAAGCCTTTATCTTGATTCTGTGGCTGAGTCACAAGGACTCTATACAGACAACAGTGGACATAATGCAGAACTAAACACACCATGAACCTATCTATCTATTTTCAGTCAGTAGTGCCCACTCACCCTCTGCATAGTTATGGGTATTATCATTATTTTAAGGGTGACTAATGCTGACTTCAAGTTTCATGATGCATTAATATTACACTTAGCTATGGTGAAGCAGCTGGGCTGATAATGATGAAAGATGAAGAGTTTACTGGCCACAGATGTAAGAGAAATTCCAGTTCTGTGTGTGATAAAGAGCTTCTATGTTTAAAAAAAAACCTACAAGAATGGGATTATTGCAGGAGTAAAGGGTTAAAAACATGAAAATAAACTGTCAAAATAAATTAGAAAATTAGACAAGACAAGAAAATGAATTAGACAAGAAATCTATGGCAGAATGGGATGCATTTCAGTAGAGAGAGGATGTGAAGGGTTTCCTGAAGGGATGAATTTTCTGGTTATGCCAGAAGACAGGGAGGAACTCTGCCATCCTGTGCAGAGTGAAACTAATCTAATTCTCTTTGAGGAATGCGAGTGGCCCAATGAATACAAGGTGTGAGGCAATGGTCAGTAACAAAAAAAAAAAAAAAAAAAANAAAAAAAAAAAAAAAACCTGACACATATATGACTTGCAATTGCTGTTTTTATTCAGTTTTTAAATCAGAGTCTTAATAAAAGTTCCATTTAAAATTTTGACAAAGACACAGGTCAAACTTGGTTTGTGCAAAAGTTTTGCTCCTAAACTGTTGCAGTTGATTATAAGAAAGAACAATGCAAAAACTGTCATCAACTTTTCATCCATCTGGTGTTTATAGATGTAGGTCGTAGCGGAGGTCAAATGGGCATGATTTTGGTCCTAAATTTGTGCTTTCAGAAATTTGTTGATGGTCTTCTTTGTTTCTTTGGTCACAAGAGCACTGGATTGATCACTAAATTGGTCCTTGGTAGACGTGTCTTATACAAGGATCACCATTTTCGAATGACAACCAAAGATTTCCTCATGATTCTCTCATGATTGTTAACTTTAATTTACGAGCCTTTTTTTAAGCCCAACAGGATTATCTGCTATCTACTATCTAATGTATTGTCAACAAGCTTCAAAGGACCATACTGGCGATCATGCAGGTTTGAGTTTAATATATTCAATTTTCATAAAGTAACGTTACCGACAATCATTCACCATTCCCTACTGGAATGGTGAATTAAAAAATGTTTATTTCCAGACCGTCTTTGGTTTCAGTTCATTCTGCTACGCCATTAAAATCAACTTGTTGATACTTGAAATGTTCTTGGGATAGGTAATCCATCATCGCAAACAAGACGTGTATTCAGGTTTTTTTTTTCGAAGTTATGCAATTTTAGCATTTAAGCACAATAAAAAGCACAGAGTTATCTGAAAATGCACTGGGGAATTTTGATTCAAAAGAAGACCTGCGTTTATCACCAAATTTAAATTACTCTGACTTCATAAGGCTGTGTAACTATTAAAACATCGATTTTTAAGGTGGATGTATTACTTGAATATTTAATTTTGAAAGATAAAGAGATTTTGCAAAATATCAGGAAAGCTGAAATATGGTTTTATCTTTTGGGAAATGATTGTCAGTANATTTTGCAAAATATCAGGAAAGCTGAAATATGGTTTTATCTTTTGGGAAATGATTGTCAGTAACATGAAAATTTAATATATTAGGCTCAAACATGCCCGATCACCGGTATGGTCCTTTAAACAAGGCTGTATTTCTCAAAATCTAACATTTTGGACATGACTAGACATTGTTTTCACAAGATAGCAACAAAATATTAAACTCTTCTTGCTTCATCAGTGCTGTAGGATTTTTCTAGATAATTCATGCTGCAGAAGGAGAAACAATATTGAAGCATTACAGCAATAACAACTTGCGCTTTAACAATGCTACATGTGTATGTGACAGACTTTAAGTAATTGTGTAGTGAAGCATTAGTCCTTTCCTGTTCTGCTGACAGCTTTGTCATTGCCGGTCAAACTTTGCAGTAGCTAAATGTGCTCCGCTCCAGACCGCACTCCAGCTTAATAGCTTTTATTGGGTGACTTTTCGCCAGGCTAAATGGGGATACATTTTATTCCTCCTGTTTGGGGAGAGCCTGAGGTGTGTACGGCCACGATAAGTGGAAGGGCTTTGCAACTTAAAGGAGCCTTACCTTCCGGCACTGTTTTATTACAACTACTGTTTACATCTCCCAATACATCCTAAGTATTTCCATTATTAAGTTTGGACAAATCATTTGCCTGGGGTTCAAGGTAGTATGCCATTGAAACATGATCCTACTGTTGATCTTATTACTGCCAAACCAAACAAGCAGAAATCAATTTCAGAAGGAAAAGTAAAGGAAGAAGGGAAAAAAAGAGGAAATTAGATCAAAATGATCGGGGGTGATGGTTGCAGCTGTGGTGCATGGGAGGGGTGGGGCTCTGAGGTAGAAATATATATATATATGACATGAGAGTTTGTTCACTGCCCAAACAAGTCCACAAATAGCGAGTGGTAATTTTTAAGGCATTAAAATAAGGCAGCTCTCTTTANACCCACCACCACCACCACACACACACACACACCTACTGCCCTGGAGGTGAAATCAGACACCTTGGATTACTGTTTTTCATATTCATCATATACTGCGCTTCGTTTTAAAGACTCATTCCACACCGTGAGAAAGTATGTCTCTGTTCCTTTGGTGCTAAGACTGCCTCAAGTCAAATCATTTGACAGCTCATAGGTTTTTATACACTGGTTTTCACTTCATAGATTGACTTAATAGACTGCTAATGAAAATACACATGCTCGAGATGGTAAATAGTTGATGTTACGGCATATATTTTTTACTCATTGCTGGTGAACAGTTCCATACAAATGTCTTGAGTTAATTAAATGCAAAGTTGATGTGCCATAGCCAAGAGTTGTTCTTATTCTTCCAAGTTTTTGTGTGGGAAGGTAAAGATCTTTTCAAAATCTAGTTTTGCTACCCTTAGTCAAAAAATAAATAAGATTAAAAAAAAAAAAAAAAANTAAAAAAAAAAAAAAAAGACAGAGTGCAGTGTATAGCATCATATTAGTGTATTCCACCACTGGAACTTGCACCCCTGGAGAAGAATGAGTGAGAAAAGGATGTGATGAATTAGCCCTTGGAGGAAATGCAAAGCAGAGGTTCTGGCAGCAGGCCACGGAACCCCCATAAAACAGCAACATGCATCGTCTCTATACTTTACTCCTTTCATTTGGGTGGCACACCAGTGAGGAGAGTAAAGCAGGAGGACGCCTTTACACTGTTAATGCCTGATGAGTGATGTCATGGAAAAAAACATGTTACCCATGTTTCACATGGGTAACATGTTTCCCCCACCATCTCCTCCTCCTCCGCCCCTCCCTCTTCACAACTTCCTCTACCTCCTTGTTTGTCCATGCACGGTACAACAAATATACATACTAATTGCACACGTGTATACACCAAATGCTAAAATTCACACAAATGCATACACAAACATGCTACCATATTTTCATGTATTTCAATTTTAGTTAACATTACAAGTTAATGTAAGAAAGTTAATTGTACTTGCAGCAGAATCTTTATTTCTATTGTGTGTATGTTTGTGTATGCATGTGCAGTCTTTGGCATTGAATATTGTGCATGCTGAACTCGAACAGACAAGCCGATGTGCAAATTCCATTGCAAACTCATTTCTAAGCTTATTACACGAATTATTAAAAACAAACTAGGCCATTTGTATGCTGCTTTCACATGGCGCAGAACCTGCTACTAACATATGGCATATTCCTTAAAGATCATACATATTTCAGATATGTTAATATGGCACGGAATATATGCAGTGTGAGATTACAAAATGCACATTAGAGAGCCATGAATTAATCTCATGAAAAATGCAAACCTGTCTAATTATTCTTCGGGACAATCATCAATTACAAAACGGCTTCTTGCATTCAAAAGAAAGAATAAATAAATAGTACAGAGGATGTGCTCTCTCTAACATTTGCAGTGTTTCAGCACCGGTCAGTTATGCAAGCTGATCTAAACTGACTAGAATTCCCAGGGACTTTCGCCCTCTTACATCATGTTGCAGAAACAGTAATGAGTGAAGAAACTCTTTCTCTCTGTATGCAAATTCTTGGGAATGTGCAGGGGCCCTTAATGTTACACACAGTTGATTTTCCAGCTTTGCTGCTAGTAGCTTTGAAAGTGGAGCAAGGAGCACGAACCCTGGATGTGCACGCAAAAAATTGTGAATATGTTTACTTACAAAGTCATTAGAGTGCATGAGCAGCATTGCACGGAGCTAAAAACCCACTTCAAATTTCATTAAGATATCAGCTGTAAACATTATAATAAGAGAGAAGACACAAAAAAGGAATAATCTCAAACAATTCTGAAGTGATATGGAAATGGATTATGTCAGTCAAATGCACATATTAAATAGTGAAGCTCTGTGGAATCGCTAATTGCCTGTAATCTTTGCAAAAAGCGAAGGTCTGGCTTTGAAAATATACCTTCTGCTAAACTGTCAAGGCAGTCAACCTGTCTGTTTGAATCTGTCACTCACAGTGGTCAGTAATGATAATGGCATGTCAAAATACACGTTTCTCCAGAAAAACAGCAAAAATATTCCAGCAGAAATGTACCTTTAATTTTTGACAATACACACGTTTGAGGCCTTACACTCTCAAACAGCAAAAGCACAAAAAAAACAAAAACAAAAAAAAAAATACTTAATTATAAATAAATAAATAAATAAAAATAACATAGCATAGGCTTGTCAAGCTAATGTGCCTCTCTTCACTCCAGTCAAAACATATTTATCTTAAAACTTTAAAGAACAGCTGCATTTCATCAAACAGGAGCTTGGCCTTAAAAACAGCTCTCCCATCACTTCTTTACTGCTCGCAAATGTAAAAGAAGACAGCATATCTTTGATGACAGACAACCCAAATGGCAAACATAATACTGTCTGCAAAGTGTGAATATTTGTATCTTTTTTCTTCCTTTTCTCTCTTTTTTTGCTGCCTGCCCTGCTGTCTGCCTGTGTTGTTTTGAAGCGGTGAATAGATTTAAAAGATGCAGGATGACAAGACAAAGAGCCGGGGAATAGCCCCCGGGCGCTTGTGCTTTAAGTCATGCCATTTTCTTGCATGGCAGGCAGCCCTAAATAAGTTACTTATAAGCATTTATTGATGCACAAGTGTGGCATCTGTTCCTACTGCAGTTCTGGATGTAATTAGCTCAGAACCTTACGCACTTCAATCAAGCGACACATTTAGAGATACAGCCGTCCCGGTTCCCCCACCCCATACACACCAACCCCCTTCCCTTCAATGTTTCTTCCTCATTTTCCCTCTCTCGCTTGGGTGTTTTACTTATTCACACTGTGTGGAATTCTCCATGCACACTAATTACTCCATGATAACCTCATCGTTATTATCCTCACCAACTTTCACCCAACACAGTTCTAGGATTGCTTCACCAGAAAGCCAATGAAGTATTGCAGTGTGGCGACTCGCTTTGATGATGTCATCACGATACAGTAACACGAAATGATCGAATAAGCACGTAAAATCAGTCATTTGTTCAAGCGTGATCTATTTCACAGAGCCAGATTTGAAATGAACCCATGAATATTTTTTAAAGGGTTTGTTTTACTGTACATGGATTGCTTTGTTGGTTGTGTGCACACACAAACATACCACGGTGTGTGTTTGTCTCTGTGTCTATGTGTGCACCTAGGCAAGGCATAAAGAGGAATTATATTTGATTAATTTCAGATGGATTTTGAAAATATAAACTATTCATTTTGTTACACAGAACACAAGAGAAGGTTTAAACCTAGCCCTGGGGTAAAGCCTTTGTGCTGAGCCTCCTTTGATATTACTGAGGGTTTTTTATTGAGCGTTTGACATGATAGATAAACCATACAGTGGACTGAATGGCCTTCTTCTGCAGCACCCAGTAAATGCCATTTGCCATTAACAATGCTGCATTGGGGTACATAAACCATTAATATAACCTTTATGACCGAGCGGCCTAACTGAGCATGTCTCCTATACACACCTCCTCTTCTGATGGACGTGCTAGCTGAGGCCTCCTTGCAATACCACTAAAAGAAGAATTTAATTGCACCAAACAGATGAGATGACAGACATTAGCTTTTTAAAGGCTGTCGTAAAATAGAGAGAGGATGAAAAACATAAGGACTGGTACACCTAGCCCTTGAAAATCCAGCCAATAAAACCTCTACCTCACTGTGGAGAAACAAAATGCAGCTTGTTGTTTCTATACACTCCAACAAAGCCAGCAACCAGTAACAAGGAGTCTATGACCTGCTGTGGGGACTTAATTGAGGGGACAAGACGAGTGCCTCTTCCAGGCCAGGGATGTGGAGAGGGTGGACAGTGACAAGCGATCAATCAGAAGATGAGTGGGCCCAGTGTGGGACCCTGTGGGGTGCCACAGACCCTCGACCACTCCAACAGGGCCTGGCCATTGATCATCACTGGGGCCCTATCATGGAAGGGAT
This sequence comes from Lucifuga dentata, assembly GCA_014773175.1. NCBI lineage: Eukaryota > Metazoa > Chordata > Actinopteri > Ophidiiformes > Bythitidae > Lucifuga > Lucifuga dentata. The sequence continues at coordinate 84,375 of VXCM01001587.1, forward strand.
GTGACTAAAGCAGGCATGCGTGGAACAATGGTCCATAGTCTGGCCGACGTGCTTAAGCAGCTGGGCGTCAATGCCTTTAATAGAAGGGGTAGACTCCCTCTATATGGTCCACAAAGCATTGTCTGTTCCCCCTTTGGACAGAAAAGGTGGTTTTCTGTGAGGGGCCGGGCCCGCTATCATGTGGTGGCTTTTTAGCCCTCAGCCAGCAGTCTCCATCAGCTGAATGGATTTTGTGGCTGACATGGCCTATATGTTTGTCTGTGGATGGAGGGGGGGGAAGCTACAGATGAAGAAAGCAGCCCATTGAGTCATGTAGCAAGGGGGGAACACACACAGCATATCACAAGGGAGCATCTGGTAAGGAGGAATGTGTACATGATGTCAAATGATAGTCCAAAGATAGGCCTCCCTTCATAAAAAACAAGAGAGGGTGATAAAGGGCAGTCCTGACAAGAAGAGTCAAGAGAAAGAGAATCTTGTTTGTGTTGCTTTGTTGGAGTTTTCTTAACAGGGTTCGTTGACAATGCAATGTGAGACTGGGGAGGTCTTGGAGTCTCGTGACACACGAGTAGGAATGTTTCCATGACCAAGTAGACAGTCTGACTCAAATTGTGCCTTCCACTAAAGAGGGAAGACAACACAAAGGTTCAATCCTTCCCCTCCCATCACCTCCACCACCCGTCCCAAATATGCTGTCTGGAAAGCTAAAGAAGTTTACGAGAGCATGCGTGCAAATCTGCCTTGATCTGTCCTGAATACACACTTACTGTCAGTATAGGCAAAGGCATGTTCAGGCACATGGTACTCATTTAAATCCTGCAAACACCTGCTACAATGCTCTGCAGCATGACTGGCATTACAGCTATTAAATCCCCACCTGCCTATACACAGGTATCAGTGATGACAATGCCTTATTTTGCAAATGTTTTGATGTGTATGGAGGATTTTTTTTATTAAGCAGCAGGATGGCAGAATGATGTTCAAGCCCTTCAATCCATTTTGCTAGCAAGCATCCAATTAAGATTAATACATTGTATAGAGGCAGGCCTTCCATTGCTATTTCTATTTTTGGTCAAGTTGTGTTATGGTTATCATGCTACATTTGATAAAATATACCATCAGGGAATCATGGGATGCTTTTTGAGCAGGATGATGGAAGTAGCTGCTGTGTAAGCTAAGATGCACATCAAACTCTTTCAATTAATGGCTCTAGTCCAAGCAACCTAGCTACAAAGGTTCATACAGACCAGAGGGAAACAAGAACAGAAGATCAAATGATCATTTATCATGCACTTGTCAAATCCAGACCTCCTTACAATGAGCGGACAGATGTCTGTGTTAATGCTGTAGTGTTCACATTGTAGCATTCATATGCACTCTGTGGCTGTGTAGAACAATCCAGAACTACAAATCACACATGCACACACAGAACAGTTTTACAAGGGGGAATCGGGGCCTCGATTGGACAAAATGAAGGGTGGTCAAGGGCAAGTCAGGGGGGAACACTCACTCTGGAACCCCTAACTGTTGATCTATCCATTTCCCACTTCTCTCTCTCTCTCTCTCTCTTGCTCTCTCTCAGGGTCTAGTGGACTGAGCTGTTCCCGAGGGGGTCCTCTATTCAGCCGCCTGACTATTACCTGTGGACCGAGCTGTCACAGTTAGCTACCTGCACAGGGGAGATACAGCACATATACCACGCACAAGACACGCACCCGAGCGGTGACACCCTGAGGGAGCTTTGGGACGAGGAAATGAAACTACCAGGGGACACAAAGGCTCTGGGGAAAACAGAGAATGCCATCAGTCATAAGCTGACCATGTGTTGGCTGTGACATAGGGAAGATAGCAATATGGGTCGCAAACAAGCTGTGTACATGTGGAAATATTTTATAAGTAATAAGCAATTACTATGAGCCACAAGGTTAATGGTAGCAATAAGCAAATAATATAATTCACAACTTGCAACATAACTATATCAAAATCCACCATATATCCAGAATTATGCCTATTCAATTATTAATCTCAATAAGAGAATGTCGAGAACAAAGAGGTTTTTCTTCAGAAAATTTGGGGAAATGAGCAAGTTGGTCTTGAAACAATCCACCTCCTCCCTAACCCCCATCCTATCCATCATTGTCAATCCGCCACACCTCACCGCCCCCGCTTCCGCTGCCCCGCGTTCAGAGCGGCAATGAAACAACTGCTCGGCAGCTAATTCAATAATGCTAGTTCTTGTTAGCATTTGTGTCTGCACCCAACACCCTTGCAGTTGGATTTCCCCGCACCCTCTGGTTACGCCATTCTTCTGTACCTTGCATAGACCCATTCCTAAAAGGGATCTGACAGGAGGCAGGTCACAAGAAAACCCCAGTGAATGATTAGCTTAGTTTGGTGCCACCCAGGTCTGACTCATTATTTATATCAATGATCTGCCCTCAAGACAGAATCTCTTCTATTTTAAATACCAGAAATCACCAGAAATTTGCTTCACAGCTCGGTTTTAAAACATGTGCTAATTGCATTTCATGACATGACATATCCACATTGGTCTTGGCAATTGAAGCCTTTCCCCCTGACTTTTCTGCTACTCAGGGAAGTCAGACATCCTAGGGCCACTGTAACTTTATTAAGCACAATGCCAACCCTATGTAGCACCCAAGACAGGGCGGGAGGGAGATGCGGTGGACAAAGCAGAGCATTGTGGGTGAGGCTGAAGGACTGGTATAAAAAGCCACATGCTCCTTTCCCACATTTATCAGTAGGAGACAACATCTGAAAACAGCTGATGGCTAAAAACAGCAAGACACAGCAGGAATTAACAGTTTTGATAGAGATTGAGCTACTGTTCTCCCATCATTACAGAGTAAGATTTAATGTTTACACTGTTCTCGACTGACATAAGCATTTATGGATGATACCTAGAAGCTGAAGATTTTTAGAAGATCAGATTACAAATTACAGATTACAGATTACAAAATCTGTCTCCCGTGGGACAGATTCTCTCTTTTTTGCATGTTCAGGCATTTTGCTCTTCATACTTTAAATGTCATGTATTCATAATTGAAAATATATACTCAGGCTCAAGTAGATTAATGATTACTGACATGCTCTGGCATGCATTTTATGGAGGCTGGTAAAAGATTAATGATTATGAGAGTTGATTATCTTTAAGTGTTGAAAATACCAGATTATATACTTCTGATTTTGGAGTATTTAGCCAAATATCCTCTTAGCCAGATTTAATCATAAAAAATGCAAATTTTATAAGGCAACACTTGTGGCCATGTGATTATACAGTAAATATATATGCTCACTTTCTTGAGTATTTCAACAATTCGACTGATTTTTCTACACTGTGATTATTTTACAGTGAGGTCATTTCTGTCACATTACATATTTTTTGTCGAATAAGAAAGATGAAGATAATTGGTCAGTGCCCGAGCATGTGAGCAGAACAGAGCGGAGTGAAGAGTGTGGAGTGAGGAGTGAGTTTTCCCAACAACTGGGGTGTGCTGTGGTGCATACCAATACCCTTTTGGTCTGGTCTGGAACTTCTGGGACTTCAGCAAAACCATCTGTGTCATTATTAGATGACTGAAGGCCGTATTTAGACAACCAAAGTAGATCAATGCTGTTAAATTGGGAAAATAATTTTGGGAGTGATGTCAGTAAAAAGTACGCTGAGTGAGCAGAGAGTGAGTTTTCTGTTCACTCCACTTACTCTGGTCAGGGCTCAGCTTGTATTTTTGGTGTAGGTTTTTAATACAGATCATCAGTTCCAGCCATGAATATTAAAACTTCAAATTCATTCATATCAGCTAGATTCATTATTTTTTTGGGGGGAATCTCTTCAAACATCATCAGAAGATGGCAAACTGAAAAGAAATATATATTAAAACCTCCTATGAAGTCCAGTCCCCAGGTTTCAAATGAGTTTTGTTCCTATGGCTGTCTTTAAATCGGATTTATATGTAAGTCGGAACAATTACATAAGGTGCATATCTAGCATATATATTTTACCTTCCTATGCATAAAAAACATTAAAGAAACACTTCCAGATATACTAAAACATCATAAACATAATAATACAATGTTTTGATGTGCGTCGCAAAGTAATGCGCCGTTCGTTATTCCGAACCATTGTATGTAACTCAAATTTTAATTTAATAGGCTTTATGGTGGTCGGTTCATAAGTACGGATTATTTGTAAGTTGGATGTTCATAAATTGGGGACTGCCTGTGTTGACTATAAAGCCTGTTTTAATTGGTCAGTTATTGTCCAGGGTTCGATACTGAAAATGTTGTTTGGGTTTTCATTTGTGATGACACAAATGGGTAATAATAACAGAAAAATAGCAATGAAAACTGGAAAAATAGTGATGAATATTGACAAGAGAAACAATAATATGATGCTGACTACATACATTTAAGCACAGTATGGTTGAAATCAATCAGCTTTTAGTCATCTGCAGTTATTTATTTATTTTGTATATTTTAGTTGTGCATGTTCACAGTTTAGACAGAAGTTGCTGTTGTTGGAAGAGTGTCTTCTCCCTGAGCAGAAAGGTTGCACCCTGGCACAAAGTGTTGACCAGGCGGAGGAGAAACACAGAAAACAATCTTCTGCTTGTTTCTGCTTTACCTCTTCTGACACGGCCTGACCCCTCCATCGATCTCCTCTCCACACAATGGGCTTCCTCCTGAAGAGCAGACTGTGTGTGTGTGTGTGTGTGTGTGTGTGTGTGTGTGTGTGTGTGTGTGTGTGTCCTAACAACACATTCTGTTCTAACCAACATGCCTCGAACTCTCCAGGACAACTCTCCAAGGTGTTTTCCGAAAGGCTGATTCTGATGTTCATAAATTGTTGCTACAGTATGTAAGTTTTACTTATCTGCTGCTGTACATTTTATACTTCAATACTGTATCATGACATTAGTTTTTAATATTGTGGAAATACATTTTTGAATGGCTATAACATTATATTGTCTCAGTTCCAATGAACAGTAATTAGCTGCGTCTTTTTTTCTTTGAGAGCAGACTTTTGCTTATACTTGTCAACATCAATGACAAAAAAAAGAAAGCTGAATCATCTTGCCACACACACACACACACATGGTCATATGCACACAAATATTGATGCATCTTATCTTGCACATCTTGTTAGAAGTAAATACAAATACAGTTCAGTGAAAGAAGCAAAAAAATATCAAAATGGAGAAAGGAAAAAAGGAAATAAATAGAGAAAGGATGAGGAAAAAAGGGAGGAGAGGGAGCTGTTTGGGCATAGAAAGTGACTTGAGATAAAAATAACTGGTCACACGACACAGAACAGATCTGGGCTCTGCTTCTCTTGCCCCAGGGCTCGGCCTGCACAGCCGCCACAGCAAGGGAGCAAGGGTAGGGGAAAGGAGAGGAGGCGATGAAGAGGCATTGGCAAAAAATTGAGAGAGGGATTGGGGGATGGATAGTGAGCAGAAAAAAAAGGTGTTGAGGGGCATAAAGGTTGGCAGTTAGGGGCAAAGATGTGTAAAGCTTACAGGGGGAGGGAGGAGAAAAAGAAGAGATGGAGTGTAGAGTGTTAGGAGGAAGGGTTAGAAGGAGGAAGTGGAGGGAGGAAAACAGATGAAGAGGAAAAACAGAAGGGAAGCGGGAAGAAGGAAAAGTTCTATTTGATATATTGGCTCTTACTTACTATTATGAGTCTCCTGAATATGCTGCAGGCAAAACAACAATCTTTGGTGATTAATTGGGAAAAAGTGGACTATTATAAGGTGAATGCACAAAAGCCAGTGCACGGAGTAAAACATAAATACTAAATAAGCACCCACACACCAAACAAACAGCTGGGAAGGGTGTGGACACAAAGAAAAGAAAAGAAAAGAAAAGAAAAGAAAAGAAAAGAAAAGAAAAGAAAAGAAAAGAAAAGAAAAGAAAAATAGTATTCAAAGCTCATTACGTTTTGGTTTTCACTTATTTGTACATTGATTAAAAACTCCTTTGTTAAATGGAAGATAATGGAATCAAATGTAAGGAATACATCCAGTGCCGTTTCCACTGGATCCACTGACTTTCTGGCTTCTTAGAACAATTTTTTCATGAATTTATCAACAATCAGAATTTAACAACAAAAGTGATGTGAGGACATCCACTCTGCTCATTGGTCAGAAATGTCTTGGGGGCAGGAAGACAATGCCTAGAAAAACCACAAAAGGAATTCTAGTCCAATTGAACTGGACTAAACTTACATGAAAAACAAATGCATTAACACTGACTTTTCTGCTTTGTATATTAAATAGAAGAAGATCTAATTGTCTTGGTGAGATGTGGTACTATTAATGCGTTGGAAGTCTGGTGAATTCAGACATTTGTAGCAACAGTGAGTTCTCAGGACGCTCCACAGCCAACCTAATGCACAAACCAAAACCTGCATTGATGTCCATCACTAAGGGGGATCCTGTTAAAAGTCCATGGCTAACAAACAGCTGGAGCGAAACATCTCCAGACCCGCCTCTGCAACAACGTAAAAACATATCTTTTCTGTGTAAACGTGCGACTGACTGACAACAGTGTGTTTCCATCCTGGCACCATATGCCCTCCATGCTGCTTAACAACCTCCTCATTGGAGTCTGAAAAGAACCATAAAAAAATAGGCGACCATGGATAACGCCTGATGGCCATTCTTGGCATCAGGAGGGGGGTCCCCTCCTCCTACAGCAAGGCTAATTAAGCGACAGGCTTATCTAATGATACCCGTATCTTTCTTTCTCTGTCTAACTCTCTGTTCCTCAGCTTAGGTCCCCCTTAGACACCTCTCCCTGCACGCTGACATTGTTTCCTATTATTATTCAGTCACTGATGCCCTGAGTAAGTAGTAAAAAGCCTGTTGACTATTCAGTGGCCAGTGGTGAAGAGAGCTGTGGCTGCAGATAATTAAAAGTTCCCCAGGTCTTGGGCCCTCAGGGGTTAAAGGATGGGTGGGTTGGGGGTTTGAGGGGCCGAAACAGGGGCCCACAGTAGTGCTATGTTCTTTTAGGGTTCTGCACTAGCCAGTGGTGGAAAAACTACTGAAATAATTTCCTTAGATAAAAGTCCTGCATTCAAAAGTCTACATGTGTAAAAGTAAAGGAGTAAAATGATGTCAAGTATCTAAAGTAAAAGTGCGTATTATGAAAAATGGTTTCTGTCTGAATGTTTATTGATGCATGTATCTGTTACAAGTTCATGCATCAGTCATGAAAACCCCTAAAATTGGAGATACAAGATTTCTCATCTGACAGCATGGCCAATATTTCTAACTTTGGAAAATTAGTAATAAACTGGAAAAAAAATTCTGACTATCTTCAAATCTGGAGATATGAAGTTTCCATCTGAGAAGTGATCAACCTTATATCTCTAACTGTGAGAGGCTGTAATGAAATAATGCAAATTCTGGAATGTGATCAGGGCCAGCCCTTGTATTTTGGGGGTCTTGAGCAGATTTTGAAACTGAGCACCCCAGTAAATTATTTTTAAAGAGTTTTTCTTTATCATAACCTGTTTTTGGAGAACTAAATCAAACCCTGGTGGTTGTGGGGCTCCAAGCAGCTGCTTATGTCAATGAATATGTACTGAAAGATACATTTTAAAAAAATTCCTAAAATTGGGGACACAAAGATTTTCACTTACAATTGGAGTTACAAGTGTTTTTTTTTTTTTTNTTTTTTTTTTTTTTGTTTTTTTGTTTTTTTCTTTCCCCAACCTGTTTGGTGAATCTGTAATTGGGGATTTTGATGCTGTCAGGTCAGATAAAGGTTTGCGTACTCATATGCTCTTAAAATAAGTTCTGAAACGCATTGTGACATCAAATCAAAACAAAGTTGATCTGACAACAGCAATATTTCATGATGTTTCAATATTTCATCTTAACTGATTTCAAACTGCAAAGCAACAGTAACTGCAGCCATCAGGTACATGTATATTTCTCTCTAGAAGTAGGAAGTAGCACAAAATATCTGCTTCCTATGAGTTTTACATCAAACTCCAAAATCACAACATGAAAAAATGTAGCCTCAAGCCTGATTCGGTGAAAAAAAAAAAAAAAAAAAAAAAAAAAGTCTGGTGTATAGTTTATATTCTTATGGTTTATTGATAACATGTTGTCAACTACCACATTGCTCTTCTGTATTGCCAGATGACATGACTTGTTAATTATTCCTGTACTCGTGTACATTTGCTGTTTTAAACACCTGGAGCCTGTCAGGTCTTTCCAGGGAAAAATACTTGGGTGTGTAGGAAAAAAAGGTGCATTGTGTTTATGTTTCCGGCAGAAGCAACAAATAGAACTGGATAATCTGTAAGAGGAGCAACAATCACAGAAAAAAGCCCCACCTGCAGAAACAAACTTTGACAGGAAATCAGAGATAAAAGATGCGATTGACAAATGATCTGCAGAACTAAAGCGCCACAGCAAATATTGCTTTGTGCTAAAAAAAACAAAACAAACAAAAAAAAAAACAAAAACAAAACCAAACAGCAAAGATCTCAAAGATTATCACAATAGCACCTGAAACCCTCTGGTTGCTACAGGCTTTGAGCTAATATGCATATCACTTATCTTGTACAACCTGATATTGTTTGTTAATCTGGCAGTGGCTCGAATATGAAAATTGAATATTTTTTTTTTTAACACACTTTAGCAATCAGCTTTGTATTCATTTGTTTTCTGCCCAAATCATGTGAGATATGAATGGCCTCCTATTGATTTTATCCTAATAGTTTTATACTCATTGTCGTTTTCTGAATATCCTTTGTAACACTAACACACACACACACACACACACACACACACACACACACACAACTCGTAGTCATACAGTCACACAGTCATAGTGAAGCAATGGCCACAGAGACCCTCTTCTCTCAGCCACTGATCGATCAGCTGATTAACCCTGATTACTGATTGGCTCTGAGCTGATTGCATCCTATCGTCAAGAAATCACCTCTCGCCCCAAGGCTTGTGTGTGTCTGTGTGTGTTTGTGTGTGCTGTGCGAATATATATGATGGGAGCTGTCACAGCTCACTCGATTATTGGGAGGTGAGGCTGGGAATCGAGGGGAAGGGTTGACCATCAAAACACACACACACACACACACACACACACACACACACACACACACACACACACACACTATCCAGGGTCAAAGAGGTGAAAAGAGGGCCAGAAATCATATTGCAGGAGTTTTTTTTTTTCTTAAAACAATCTCAACAAGCCTCCCACTCATCTACCCTCCCTTCCTCCTTTCTTTCTGTCCTCCTTCTCCTCCTCCTTTTTTTGGTGGCAGATTTAAGCTGGGTCAAGCAGAAACGCTAGCCCAGTTTCCGCTGCTATGGCCGATAAGGCATTGTACCTTGGCTCAGTAAACAATGTGATGCCATCTGTCCATTAGCGAGAGCACAGCGTGAGGAGAGAGAGAGGGAGAGAGAGAGAGAGAGAGAGAGAGAGAGAGAGAGAGGATCCATTAGTGGGTCCAATGTGAGGGGAAAGAAAGATGCACTCTCCTCTGCTAAGGGTCACACAAGTTGGTATAAAATGAGGGTGAGGAAGAATGAGCCTCAGGCTTTGTTCATAAAAATATTTGCCATTTTTAATCCCTCATTGGGCCAATCAATGTAATGAAAGTCATTTTAGCATCCAGTTTTAATAGCTCAGAAAAAAATTAGCATGAAATTTCTGAAGAACTATACATAAGTAAGACATTTTGCTGGGCCTCTGCAGCTTAATACCTAAAGGAAGAGAACATGGATGGAGCCTGAGGTGAGGCATGTTAGCCTCCAGCACNAAAAAAAAAAAGAAAAAAAGAAAAGAAAGCATCACAACTGAAATATGAAATATCCCCAGAGGGTCAATTACGTTTTTGCATAACATTCAAATGGCAGAATAAAGTCCATGATCTTCCATCAAATCAATATCAGACACCTCAAATTAAGTTTCACAGTCGTGTAATGAAAGAAATGAGTAATGTGAATCTGTCTTTTATGATAACAGCATCCATTATGTAGGACCAGGATCAAGGATGTTATGGTGGAAGAGCATAAAATTTAAACTAACAGTGGCTTAAAATGATAATCACTTAATAGAACTGGATCAAAAACATAGAATTACCTTAACACTTTAATGGTTCTTATAACTAAAAACAACCCTTAATGGCATTGTCCTAAATGCAGCACACACTCACATATGTACAGGTAAAGGTGCGTGATAACCTGCAGTGTTCAGGCACAGAAATTAAAAGGAAAAACTTCTGATCCATCCAGCTCAGTGGTCACATGGTCATAAGAATCTGAAAGTGAAGGCATCTTGTCACATTTGGTGTTTCTGTTTCATTTATTTCAAATAACTGCCAATGTTTCACTAGACGAAAGCAGCTGAAATTCAAATTGATGATAACCCTGTAATAATGTCTAGCAGTCTTTGGTTTCTCTTTCTCTATGTCTGTTCCTGTTGTCTGTCTTTACTTCCGTCTCTCCGGCTTTCTTTTATTCTCCATCGACATGTGTTAGTGCTCTTTTGTTTCTCACTGGAAGTCAGAGAAGAGTAATGGTACAAATGTCTGCTCTTTAGATCACGCTACACAGTGTAGCTGTGGCTCTCTAGGGATTCCGTCAAAATGCTGCAAACGAAGTGATCTGAAAATTGTTCTGTGTGAGACTAAGCGAGGGTGTATTAGTGAGAAAGTGCGCAACACATTCCTGCACAACTTGTGTGTCTCAAAACGCAATATAAAGTCTTGCATATGTGTGTGTTTATGGACGTTTATGCATGCGTACCTGTATGCATTTGTGTGTATAAATGTATTGAGTGTGTGCATGTACACACATGTTTTGGTGCCTCTGACTGACTGTGGGGGGGCTGCGCACATGTCTCAGTTCCATCCCCTAGGCAAAGAAGTTCTTCAGGAGTGTTTTCACCAAACAATCTATTTCTCGCTTAGGTTGTAACTCTCCCGAAATGTGTTGTTTTCCGCTGCTAAAATGTGACAGAGTGTAGTGGTTGTTTGAATCATAGCAAACCTTGATGGCCGACGTCATGAATTAGATCTGTATGAATGTCAAGCGTGACTCTGCAAATAAAATAAATCTTAAAAAGTAAAGCATACATGCTAGAGAGAGAGAGGTTTCAAAAACTTAAAGGACTATACCACCCATTTTGCATGTTTGAGCCTAATATACTCAATTTTATACATGTTATGTTACTTACAGTCATTTCCCAAAGGACAAAACTGTATTTCAAACTTCCTGATATTTTGCAAAATCTCTTAATCTTTCTGAATCAAATATTCAAGCAATACACCCACCTTAAAAATCGATGTTTCACCTGCTAATAGTTATGCAAAGNAATCAAATATTCAAGCAATACACCCACCTTAAAAATCGATGTTTCACCTGCTAATAGTTATGCAAAGTCATGGAGTCATGGTCATTAAAATTTTTTGGTAAATAGAGGTCTTCTTTAGAGGTCTCCTACATCCATAGGATATTTATGGATGTAGTGAAAGAGGACATGAAGTTAGTTGGTGTGAGAGAAGAGGAGGCAGAGGATAGGGTTAGATGGAGGCAGATGATTCGCTGTGGTGACCCCTGAAGGGAAAGCCGAAAGGAAAAGAAGAAGAAGAGGTCTTCTTTTGGGACGATATTTCCCTGGTGGAGACATACAATTACTCTGCACTTTTTATTGTGCTTAAACGCTAAAATCATGAAACTTCGGAAACACTTGAATATACATCTTGTTCGCCATGATGGATTACCTATCCCAAGAACTTTTCAAGTATCAACAAGTTGATTTTAATAGCGTACCAGAATGAACTGAAACAAATGGCGGTCTGGAAGGTAAGAAAAAAAATTTTTTTTTAAACTCATTGTTCTAATAGTTTGCTTTGGGAAATGATTGTCAGTAACTTACATGTATGAAAATTGAACATATTAGGCTCAAACATGCAAAATGAGTGGTATGGTTCTTTAAGCTGATAGTAAAATAAACGGAAAAACAATGCCAAATTGCATTGTCGGAACATTTTCTAGAATTTTCATTTGTTTTGCACCAAGGACCCATACAATAATCCTCCTATACTCTCTTATGGTTCAGAAGTGCTGAATGGCATTCAGAAGATGGAACATCCCTGATTGGTCAGACGTAAGCTTTGCCGCCATTTTCAAAAACTCACATTTTAGTTTGTTTTTATACTCAGAGAAACAAGATCTTGCTGCATTTATCAGTACTTGGAATTACTCACAATGCAAAACAGCGCTACAAAAATTAAGCAATGAAACAAGACGACAAAAACGTTAACGATCGCAATAATAGAGCGGTAAGTGGTACGACACAATGGACGCTGTTCTGGGACGCCAACCAGCTACTCCAGTGCTGTCAGCATGAGAGACGCTGCAGTGTTTTGCTGGAAACATTAGACAATAACATGGCCCTTCAGGTCAAAGAATTGTTGCCAGAAGGTAAGTTGTGTATTGGTTTTGTGGGAATGACGTGGCTATCGCAGTAAAATATGTCACTTGATCCAGTTTTCTTAATCTTCATCTGCTTGGAGTTATGAATTATTTCCAAATTTACTTTCTTTTGGGTCCAAGAGCACCAATTCCTGCTGCTGAATGAATGCTGGACATGTTGTCGTATTTCATGCTTTCAACACGTTTCATATGTCTCCAGGTCACAGAATTTGTCTGAAACGTGCAATAAATAATGATGTTGGCTTTGAATTCAACAAAGAAAATAATACAAGTTGAATTACAATGTTTCTAAACAAGAAAAACGCTCAAAAATGTCGTGTTGATGTTACGTGCAAATTAGGATAAACTGCGGTAATAATGAAAAAGGAGTAGCTGCGATCGTGTGCAGAATGAATCCGGAGATGTTTATGTAAGAACCATGTGCACTTTGTTGTCACCTGTTAAAACAACACAAGCTCATGCCAGCTACTCAAGCGGGACAAGAGAGAGAGAGAGAGAGAGAGAGAGAGAGCCTGAGGGAGGATNCCAACCCCCCATCATATTATTATCACTGTGTGCCACCCAAAATATTCCAGCCAAGACAGATTGCGTTGAAGAAAGAAAAGAAAAAAAATGTACATTTTTAGAGGAAAATGAAAGCTAAACTAGAAATAGTAAAGGAAGAGGAAATGATAGATTGAGAAATTCCTCTCTCTCCAGCTTTCACTTTTACTCTATTTTTCCTCTCTCAATCTTTAACAATGGCAGTAGGTAGGGACGGAGGAGATACCTTAAAATGATTTGAGTTAAATAAACGGCGGTGGGGCCTGGGGGCAGAGCTGATGTGAATCAGATGCTATCGCTCAGGTGAGCCTGGCTTACCTGGCTCCGCAACAACAACAACATGAATAACTGCTGTGAACGCCACTAAATTATCAGGATTTGCATACATTTCTTCTTAAAACCAGGAGAGGAAGTGTGAGAAAAAAATGGAGTCCGACTCCTCCCACAGAAACAAAAAGAAAAGCATCCAGTAGAGCGGCGTGCGACTGCCTGCAAAGTGTCAGCGCTTAGATTCTAACCTCTAAACGCATACACACACACACACACACACTCTATCATCCCTGATCTGATCAAGTTTTAGGCTGGCTTATCAGCGCAAACAATATGCGGGCAGATTACCATAATTGAAAACGATCAATCTGCTGCAAAGCTCTACTTTTTCTGGAGCTTGTGCGCCGTGGAGATATTCCAAGATTGCTGATAATGGCACCACAAATGCTACGCAGGCTGACAGGCTGCAGAGACGTTATACGTTTGGGCGGATTCTGATCCAGCAAAAGTGACGGAAGCGTTTCCACATCGACAGGTGAATATGATAAGTGGAGAAAAGTGAAAAAAATTGGCAACATATAGTCAAACGCCCTTGCTGAACTATTCTATTTGCAGGCATGAAAGAAGAGGAGCGCACACACATATCAATACGCACACATCAACAGAGCAGGATACATGAAGAGGCTTTGAAACTGGAAAAATATCATTTACCAAAATTACAAGCCCTGCTCTGTGGGTTCTCCATTTTCTAGGCAGAGTTTTGTGAGGAGGTAATCACTGATGATGTCTGAGGTCATGCCTGAGTTGTCATCTATCTTCCATGTGTGTGTGTGAGTGTGTGTGTATGTGTGTGTGTGAGGTCATGCCTGGATGGCTATCTATCTTTTTGTGCTACAGTCCCTCAGGCGAGCTACTGAAATCTGATAAGCCAAGCAGGAGCGTAAATACCTGACTACTTTCACATCACTGCAAAGGGACACACCTAGTTGTGTGTGTGTGTGTGTGTGTGTGTGTGCATGTGTGTATGCGTGTGTGTGTGTGTCANCCTAGTTGTGTGTGTGTGTGTGTGTGTGTGTGTGCATGTGTGTATGCGTGTGTGTGTGTGTCATGAATGTGAATGAGTGTTCATATGTACATGTATAAATTCCAGGGCGAATACACTTTGTTAAATGCATGCTGAGTGTGTATGTGTGTGTGTTTGTGTGGAGGGGTAAGTGTGTGTGTGTGAGTTGACTTGATTCTGTAACTGTCATCTTCTGTTTTTTTTAATTTTTTTTATTATTTTTCTCTTATTTGGAGTTACTCTTTTGGGTGATACTCATCAGCCCCCCCTCCCCCCAACACACACACACACACACACNCAACAGCACACCTGCCACAAACAGTGTGTTTACAGTATCCCTTTCTTAATCAGATATTCTAAATGTATTGCTTCTGTGGTCAACTGACAATCACATCCACACACACGCACACACACACACACACACACACACACACACACACACACACACGTACATCCACACACACATGCACATAGAAGATGAGGAAAGAAAGAAAAATGATCTGTAGCACGATGCATGAATACCTGATGTGAATCTTAGATCGCTGCACTGTGAGTTGCCTCCTGTGTTGATGAGCCTCTGCCCTGCTGAAGTGCCCTTGAGCAAGACGCCGAATTCCCACCAGCTGCAGGGCTGCTGTTCTGCTGCTGCAGAGAGAGACAAAAGAAAGAGAATTTGCATTTGTGGGTTAATTAATACGTCTCACATATGATGCATTTACATTATATACTGAATGTTAGTTTGTGCTTGTATGCACATTTATTTAAACATATCTACGAATGCATTCAGGTTACAACATACTTTGTCATGCATATGTCAAAAACTCCACTAGAAACGTGATTATGTGTATATAACCAAGAAATCATTGTTCTTCAGAAGCAGAATTGTCTGAACTGGGTTTCTTTTAATCATTATGTTGATAAAAAAAAAAAAAAANAAAAAAAAAAAAAAAAAGAAGGGTTAGGGTTAGGTTGAAATCAGGTCATTGTAGAATGCCGACAAAAACAATTTTCATGCACATAAACACGTATGATGTTGAGTTGATGCTTTTATAGACATGCTTGAATCCATCCATCCAAGTCTGGTTACATCTAAGCTGAAATAAATACATTCATTATTCCACCTCAGTATCTCTCTGCCGTTATAAAGCCTCTGCAGAGCTCATCGGTGGTGAACGGGGCATGGCTGCTTATACCGGGCAACTCCCAAGTGGAAGCGGGTGCACAGCCTTTCCACAGGCTATTGTTATGAATAAAGAACATGTAGTCAGCTTCACATCTTACACACTTATTTTAAAACACATGTATTGCTGGCAATGCAAAATAATCTCTCTTCTCAGCCTGTGCACAGATTGTGTTTCTACATGCTTGTGATAACACAAGCACAGGAGCAATTAGGAGCAACGATTTTGGTGTATGCATGACCAAGAGTGCATTGAGTGTGTATGTATGTGTGTATGCATGTCGGGGAAGTACAATCCAGTGGCTTTAGTTCATCTCGTGCAAAGTGTCTAAGTCCAGGGGAGCAGGCTCGGGCAGGCGCTTAAAGAGGAGAGCGTTCTTGTCCCGCCATCATTGGCCGCTTTGATGTGTGACCTCTGCTCCTCGTGATGGAGAAGGAGAAATTACCAGCTAGACGAGTTTAATGGGTCTTCTTACTGTGTATCACACACACACACACACACATACAGCAATTGCCCCTGTATACATGTAAGCTGTACTCTGTAGGCTCTTAAAGGATCACTCCAATGTTTCGCATTTGATAGTCAGATAGCTCTGGATTCCTAAGAGCCATCTGGGTTTTTAATCACACACACAAAAATCAGCAAAATGCAGACTAACTGGAGCTATAATGGGATGAGACAAGCTGTGCAGCTTCTTGCTTTTAAGGATAAAACCAAATAGGGACGACGAATAAAACCTCAAACGAAATAATGCAGCAGTTCCACATTTGACTCATTATTTAGCGTTCGCGTCTTAATGGATCTCTGCTCGCTCTGGTTTTACTTGGTTCTTTGACCTCTCACGGGTCAAAAAGTCAGATAACAGTTGCATAAAAAACACAGGAATTATCCTTTAAACCTCCTGCAAGACTCTTTCAAAGCTGCAGTCATCAGTACGTATCCAACAACTAAATGCTTCTATTCTTCTCTAAGACATATAGATGCAGACAGGGTTTGGAGACATTAAGGCGGTGCTGAGGATGAGGATTTGGGAGGGACATCTCTCTCTCTCTCTCTCTCTCTCTCTCTCTCTAAGACAGATGGGACCAAAGCATTAATGTACCACTTGAGCATGCGATGATGCTGATCCACTCAGAATGTGAACCCATGACCCTAACCTGCCCCCTCTCACGCCCAAAACCAAGCCTATCCCATGACACATTCACACGCTAAATCCGTGCCATAATCTACCTTGGCGCTGAAGCCTAAGAGTGTTTTCTCCAACCCCGTCATCAACTATTTTTTTTTTTTNTTTTTTTTTTTTGCATTAATTTTTTTTTTTAAGTTGACAGCTTTAAAGCACCTACCTAATCACTTAAACGCCCTAACTCCAGCACCCCCTCATCCCACCTCGCTGAATCATGTGTGTGCCAAGCCCTCCTCTCCATGCCACTGTAAGCCGTGTCTTTGTACCAGCATTTCTGAGGATTTAGGAAAGAACTTGGGAGATGCCAGGGCACTTGATCTGTTACAGAAACACATGTGGTGAAGAGACACCGCTGATTTTTGTTTACATATTAGCAGATGCCAAGAGGAACAATGGGGATGTATTAAAATCACATTGTCAATACATGCAAATGTCTGGCATGAATTGAGAAGGATGTTTTCAATACTTACTTTATGTTTATTTTTTACCCCATCTTTTTAAACGATTCCTGTGTCTGGCCCCACGTGAAGCACTGGAACTACTTTGTTGTTGAAAACCTTAACTGCACAGTACTATTTAAGGGCATTTAGCGGTTTGTGGCAACTGACTCTAAATTGCAAAAACATTTGTACGGCAATACTCCCTTCGCCTCGGAAAGTAGTTTCTAGATCAGGGTTTTATTGTGTTTGTTGATGACTGCCGTCTTTTTATGTGCTTTGCTCCATTGCTTCACTCCCTGCCCATTTTGGAGGAAAAAACAAAAGGGGGGAGGAAAAAAACCCAAAACATTCCACTTGTTAATCCGCTGATCTCACCAGCAAATCGATTGAGATGCGTTTGTCACTGTTATGGCAGATTGAAATGGCCCAAAAAAGAACATGGAGGCAGTAAAAGCAAGAAGAGTTTAATCTGAAGTTGTGAATGACAATATTGATTTGCCTTTTCGTTTTTGACAGGGCAGGATAGCAATTCTGAACCAAAGGTAATGGGGAAGCTACCTGTCTCTTCTTCTCTGTCATTACTCTTTTTCCATGTCTGCGTCTCTGTGTTTCTTCTGCCTGTGGTGTGATATATTTTTGATAACACATTTATTTCTGTCAAGGGGGCCGCAAGATTTATGGAATAGTTCAATTCCTGTGTGTACAAGAGAGAGGCATTTATCATTTCATATAAAATACCCATCAAATGCTACTTAACGCCATTTTATAAAGATTAGATTCATAGTGCTTGATTTCTAAAATAGCTTTTACTGAATGAATGTGTATTTGGTCTTGTTTTTATTGAAGATCAAAAGCATATACAAGTGTAGCCAATATTAACCAAATCTGTGTGTGCAGCCATTAACCTCCATTCTTATTCACACAAGTGTTAAAGCAGAGCAGCTCAGAGCAGCAGAATGAGGCTTGTCTCTGACTGAGAGTGGAAGTATTTGCCTTTAGAGGGCCTTGTGGACACATTAAGGCCTATTTGCATGTCCATAACACCAACAGAGAACCACATCCCTGCTCTTTGCCTCAGTGAAGCTGAAGCTTTAAATATTGCAGAAAGCAGAATGCTGAACACTGCCTGACTCCTTTAAAGAACAAGTAATGGCTCCCAGTGATGGCTTGTTTTGGATGATCTACAATCTACACAACCAAGCTAACAAATCCTGCATTTTGCCTCTGATAGTGATTTAGCATCTTTCTGTTGTTGTTTTATAATTGGTTTGGTTTTTTACTTGCAAACCTAAAAAACAGCCAATGCTATAAACAACAGAGTGACTGTGTAGGACTCAGTAAAAACTAGATCAGATGTGGAACCAAGAGAAGGAGAAGAATCGATCATTTACTTATTTATTCATTTATGCATACACATTTGGCAGAAATGTCCAGATTTCCATTGGCCAAATTTTGCTGTTTCTGTTTTTTACAGTGCAGCTTTTCAAGTGAAGAACAATTTCCTCCATTCAATCATTTAAATCTTTCCCTAATTTTTCTTTTCTTTTTTGTTACACATTTCTTTAAAAAATTTCTTTTCAGGTTTTCTATAAATTTCTAGATTCGAGTAGAAAATCGAGACCTTTCAAAAATCTGCAATTTCAATTTATTTAAAATTTTGTGATGGAAGTGTTTAGATTTTCTTCCCTCCAGGCTTTTGTGCAGGATTATTTTTCTCTTGAATGAGCCAAAGTAAAAAGTGTAATCATCCTGCCTTTCAACACATTTTTAACAGTGCAGATTTTCAGTGGTAAATAAAATACAACATCCTTTTTTGCCTTTTGTCCTGAGCAGTACAATTAAGGCTCTGAATAACAAAACCAGGGCCCCTCCTTGCAAAGTTAGCCTTAGGTTGTGTTTACACTCCGGGACATCAAAGGCATTGCTGAACTTTTCCAAGCCCCTCCTGCTCAGGTAGTAATCCCAAAGCATAATCTCCTTAAAAACTGTAAAACCCATTAGAGTGACACCATCTAAATCTTCCGAGAAAAACAGTAAAAAAGTTAACTTTGTGGGCCTCTAAATTGAGAGAGAGAGAGAGAGAGAGAGAGAGAGAGAGAGAGAGAAGCAGATCAAGTGGATTCAAAATCTTTGCATGGAAGAGGAAAGATTGCATGTTTACTCTGAAAATTTCCTGGGATATATTTGCAATAATTGGCTCGATGGATGGTTGCTTCCCAAGCAAACATATTATAAGTGGTTTAAACAACCTAATGTGTGTTTAAAGAGGAGATGTAATAGTGTTAATTTGGCCTAACTGACTCTAAAACAACAGCCAAGCCAGTAAAACAAACAAAACTCCTTAGCTGCCCTGCCTTTAGGGGGCTTCATAACATAATTCAAAGTCAAACAAATATTCTAAAACGTTGACCACCACCCGACGCATGTAGATTTTAACTGCCGGTGCTGCCTTTATTATCATCTTGTTACTTAAGTGTTTATCTTTGCCATCTTGCAACATTCTAATAAGCAGTTTTCACAATAGGGACTGAATAGTTCCTGTGGTGTCCATAACTCTTTGCCAAAGAGAGAGAGAGAGAGAGAGAGAGAGAGAGAGAGAGAGAGTCATGCCGATTGCATTTACATGTTGGCTTGGCCTCGGGTCACAGCAGATTATGGGCCAAAGAGGTCAGCAATTTGCACATGGTGGTGTGGAGGTGACACCCACCCACTCCCTGCTTGTCTTTCTCCTCCCTCCCTCCTGCCATCCCCTTTTCCACACATCCCCTTTTCCCATATTTCCTTTCCTTCTCCCTCATTTCTCCGTCACTCGCTCACTCATTTTTTTTTTTTTTTTTTNTTTTTTTTTTTTTTTTACTTAATTCCTGCTTCCTCCTTTCCTCTCATCCCCACTCACACACGCTCATCCTTACTCCATTCGCTCAACACGCTCTGTCCAATCATCCCCTCCACATGAAGCGACTGGCCATAAATCCTCAGACGAAGAAATATTCCATTTCTTTGGCCCCTCACTGTGTATCTTCCTCTGGCCCATGTCACAATCAATTCCATAAGCTAAACTGGGGTGTAAGGTGTTGTATGAAGGTCAGGCAGCCCACTTTGACTGCCATTTGAGCGTGAAGCTCTTACCCTCCACACCATGTCCAAACTATCTCCCTGGAAAAACCTTAATATACCACCTTCCAGCACTGCAGCACTCTGTTATGGTTCAACTGGTGCACGTCTTTGAAAGTCGGTACAGGAAAATTGGAGGATTTCATTTTTATTCCATGATTTTGTTTCTCATCAGGGTGAAAAAGCCTGAGACACTAAAGCAGAGTAAATGAGTTTTAGGTGAGTTAGCACCTGCTCAAGGCAGGGTGATCCACCCCGCTTATTCAGAAGTTAAAGAAAATCTCAGATGAGGAATTAATTTACAAAAGGCACTGTTGAATAATAAATGACTGGATAAAATGTGAAAAGAAAATTAAATTATTTTACAGGTTTATATAGAGTGTTTGTGTAGCTGTGGTCAGTAAGAAATCCTCATTACTTCAAAGGTGTGTGATATTGACCAGCTGACAGTAGCATTTTTTAAAAGGTCAATAATGGCCTGTTACAAATCACAATATCTACCGTGTTTCATTTGCTACATTTACTTTACAGGGCTTGATGCCAAATTCTGATTTTTTTTTCTTTTGCCTATATTCGAGTTTTTAGTAGCCTCTTTCTTCTTTTTTTAAGAGTTTAATTTTTGAGACAGACTTATTTCAAGCAAGTTTCAAGTCTCTACAAGTTGATTTTAATAGCATACTGGAATGAACTAAAACCAGTGGCAGACTGGAANTTTCAAGTCTCTACAAGTTGATTTTAATAGCATACTGGAATGAACTAAAACCAGTGGCAGACTGGAAGGCAGGAGAAACAATTATAATATTTATCACTCCACTAGTGTGTTTTGGGAAATGGTTGTCAGTACCGTAACGTGTAGGCGGGTTGCATACTGTATATATTGGGCTCAAACATGTAAAACCACCGGTATAGTCCTTTAAACTCTTTGAGCCTTCAACATCTCTACTTGTCTGCTTTACCTGTCTGTCTCCTTCTCTGTCTCCATCTCCCTCCCAGCACTGCAAAGACTGAGTAGGTGAGATAAGAAATGCTATTTTGCCTCCATGTTCCTGATTAAACCGAGTCACAGAGAAAGAGAAGGAGAGGAAGAGTATTTTATTTAATGAGTGTTACGCACGCAAAGGTGTTCTCGTAAATCATCACATGGTTTACAAACTCAATAAGGAAGGGTTTCCTGCCACAGCCAGGCAGGCCAGTGTACACCTAAATTATTAACGAAGCCAGGGGCCCCCAGAGGCACAACTTTGATGATGTTATAAACAGGGGAGAGGACAAGGTGCCTTCTCAGCAAAAGATTATAGGACCTCCCACCTCCTCCCCCAAATCCCCGACTCCCACACACTCACTCCTAATTACCAATCTCCAATGTTGAGAGAGAGAGAGATAGAGATGGAGGGGTGCTGCATCTAAATAAACTTGACACAATCACTTCCTCCATGTTAGAGTGTGAGCTTATTGAAAGGAAACATTAAATGCACATGCACACAGCTGCACGGACTAACAACACAAGCCAAAGTTTTGGACCTATATGGAAAAAAAAAAAAAAAAAAAANAAAAAAAAAAAAAAAAAAAATCAGCATTTTTTTTTTAATAGTTTTGTGTGTATACATATTTGTTAACCGTGAAAATGCAAATGATGAGTGTGTTCATGCAAAATCGCATTCTGTTCAGGCACCCGAGATGATCGCACCAAGTTTCTCTGCCAGAATTTTCCCCTCTCATAGGATAAATTTCTCTCTGGGCAATGCTCCATTTTTAAATCCAAATTCATCAAGCTTTGCCAACAGCTGATGCAGCATTTCTGTGGGTTAGGTCGGGGGAAAATGGTGGAAGAGGATCAGGAGAGGAGAATTGTAGGTGTTGATGGCGAGGAAATACGCTGACCTGAATCTGGCATACTTTACTGGAGAAGAGAGATGGCGATCGTTTCCGTAGTTGTTTCAGAAACCACATGCAAAGCAGAGAAGCTCAAACATCTTTGTATGTACGAAAAGATGACAAAATCTGGTCTGAATCCAGCCGCTATCTGTGCAGGCTCGGTTGTACTGCGCTGTTAGTAAACTCAAAAGCAGGCGGTGAAGTCTCTGGTGAGAACGAGATAAAGAAGTATGATTTCCCCAGTGCAAATATGCTCCAAATTAAAAACCAGAAAGAGGTCCCCAGTGTCATCGCTCTAAATCTGATAGCGAGGCAGATGAATTTGTCATTAAGCAGATCGTAGCTGTAACAATGTTCATATGAGAATATCAGCTGCGATGTTCCTGTTCGTCTTTGTAATGATCTATTTTTGTGTCATTTCTGCTCTTAGGTAACAAGCAGTGGAGAATGAGAGCAGATTTATTAAAGAGAAAGATGGGATAACATGACACAGATGTGGACAAACATGAACATCCAGCGTCACAAATGCTTAGATAATACTTCTGAAATGATGTTTTCTTTTTAAGTAAAGACCACAGGTATTTTTCTTCTTTATTAAATTTATCTAAGTGTGTAGACAGTGTAATGGTTAAGATCCCTTCTTGTAAAACCACATGTACTCTAGATGGCCCTCTAGATAGGCTCAAGTTGCACCAAAATGCACTACGCTGTGTCTCCCCAAGCTTTCCTGCTATTTCAGCGATGAAAATAGGGAAGGCTTCTGTGCTCGTCATTTTCTTACAAAAATTTGTTTTTGGCTCTAGATTTAAAGTAGAGGCCTGATTGGTTGTTGGATGGTGGGTTACAATGGTGTATTCAATCTACTACAGATGTTAAAGGAACAAAATCCCATCCTAAAACATAATACTCTTTGTACCACATGAAAATTCTCGGGAATTCAGGAACCTTTTCAAAACACAAGAATTTTACTTTGTTTTTGCATTAAGAAACTAAACCCCATTTTGTACCATAAGTATTGCTCCTGAAGCATTTGTACCTCCTACTCCAAAGTAGATATCTCAGATTAAGAATTGCTTGGTAGAGCTTGCAAGAACCAAACATCGCTCATTGGTCAGACACAGCAAAACGGCAAAACAGCAATGTTTAAAGACTTCTGAAGAAGATAGAAAACTATTCAAAACTGTGGACTGATGAGGAGGTGCAAGCCCTTCTATCTGTTTATGCAGGTGTGGAGATCCAGGGAGACTACGTACTATCCAATGGTTCAGGGTGGAACTTGCAAGACTGAACACTGCTGATTAGTTGGATGAAAGCTTCCTCCACCCAATCGGCAGACAACAGCCATCTTTTGTACAAAGCAAAATGGCAACGGCATCAGCAAAATTTCAAGATTCTTCAGGATAATCCCAAAACTGCAAAACAGAGCAAAGAAAATAATCTCCTTGAATCTTTCTATTGATTTTGTTATTACAGTGTGTGGCGGTGAAATTTCGGAGCATGGAGAATCAACGTGGCTGTTGCGCTGTGGATATCACTTGCTCTAATTCCCATAATCTTTACAGTACTTGAAGGAATTTAGTTCCCATTTTGGGTGTGAAAGTGCCTTCATAGTGTAGAGTATCACAGTACTTTTTCTGGCTTGTCATTTCCTGGTGTTTTCTTTAGCAACTGACAAACTGATCTTGAGGTATTTGCAAATTTGTGTAAATCAAAAAGATCAATTTCAGATTTTGATTCTCAGAATTAGACATTATTTGGGAAACTGCAAACCTTAGGCAGAATATCATTTAGGATTAAGAAAAGTGGATACAGCAAAAGGTAAATCCAAGCACTTCATCACTAAATAATTCCTACAATATACAGAGAACATCACAGATTCATGGCATTTACGAATGCAAGAGGATCCAAGGATGGAATTTCCCTTTAAGGCACAAAGCATCAGTCACACAAATGGAATATATCAGGTTTCCGTAAGCGTTTCAATTTTAAAAATGTAGTAATGCATATTTATACTTTACGGTGAACAAAAAAACAATGCCTCGTGTGGCGATTACACTGTCACATGTAGTGTAACCGGAAAAAAATCTTCATGTGACATTTCAAGTCCAGAAAGTGACACAGCAGAGTGAGACTGCACGCTCCAAAACGCTGAAAATGGACAGCATTGGCTCTTTGCTCACTGCGGGTTTGAGCACACACTGCTGCCATTTTCCCGTCCTCCATCTGTAGAGTCTGGGGGAGCAGTTGTCGCTCGCACCGCTGACACTGAGCCATCTGTGAGGGGATTCAACCACGCACCCAGCCTTTCAAACGCACAGAGCATGCTTTCATACGTTTCCCATCACAGCTGAGCAGAAAATTGAGAAAATCGTGTCAAAGAGAGGGAGCTCCCCACCCTCTGGTCTTGAACTGTGGCCTAGGAGGGGAGGAGGCGTTAAGGAGTCGTGGTCATACACGTGGCCGGATTGCTGTGTTGCTCTGGAATGGCAAAAAAAAAAAAAAAAAAAAAAAAAAATACAGATGCCCCAAGGGGTTTGGTGAAAAGTCTGTCTTTCTATTCTCCTCTCCTCTTTCCTCCATTCTTCTTAAAAATAAGCATGGTTCTTCCATAATGGCATTAGATGATCAGATGACTGTTGGCGAAGACATCTCACTCTCTCTTGCTCTCATGTCGCCTCTTTTTCTTACTTTCATATTTTCTATATTCCCCTGGCAAGTTGAAACTACATTGAGTCTATTCCTTCCTGTAGATGTGTTTTAACTCATACATATAAAGGGATTGTGTTTTTGGTCTGAGTGTGTCCCACTTTAACACTTTTTTGTCTGAGGATGCACATTTCAGAAGTTGCGTTTGACCACAAGGAGTGTATCTCTGCCGTATTCTCAACTCAAGACATACAATCCCATGACAATAAGTCATCTGTTGCATTTCAAAATGCGGCTGATGACACAGATGCCAAAGTATGCGCTCTGAGAAGGAAGTGATGTCACTGCTGCCTACTAAAACTGTATCTGTTGAAATCAAATTAGATCTATGGCATCCTGGCACATTCAATTATCCAAAATCCCCTCACCCAAAATACCACCAAAGACGTGGCCACGCTTTGACATCTGCAAAGATAAATGGAGAGCTAACAAAGTGTCTTCCACTGAGAGCAGCAGCTGAGTTCATGTCTGAATACAGCAGCAGGCGGTTTGCTTCCTCATTGTCTGCGTCTGAACAACCAACATGCCATGGATATGAGGATATAACTTTTTTTTTATAGAGATCGAATGAAAAAAATTATGTTAGTCATGTATTGTGGAAGGAATTACTCATCTGTGTATCACAGTCTGGACATAAAGGGAACAATCAAAGCAATTAAAGGACAAACTACTCTTTTTTTACATGGCATGACAAGGCTGCTAACGTTTAATATATTTCTATCGGACATTTACAGTTGAATGAAACATTAGTCACATGTATTCTGTAGCAGGTGTGCCTCCAGAGATTTTGGGCCCAATGAAAAAATAATACTTTGGATCCCACCACCCTGATGTTGTTTGACTGGTCACAAGTCCTTTTGAGTCAGGGGGCCTTTAGAATTGTTCTAACCTTCCCCTTACAGCACCAATGTCTGTCTATATTATTCAATGCTAAAACGAAGACAGTAAAACTGAAAAACTGCCTAAATCAAGACTTCTTGTGCTGGATTTTTGCCAAAAAAACAGGCATTCCTCTCTCACTATTTGTCTACTAGTGAGCTACTAACCAGGACGGCTGACACGAGTGCCTTTTACATCACAGGAACTTTCCTTTGTTTTGCACCAAGAAACCGGGACCATTTTGGTATCAGAACTACACCTATGCCAGAACAGGTACTTGCGGATGATTCAGGATGTGCTAGGTGGAGCTTGCAGGAGCAAAGGTTGCTGATTGGTCAGAATGCAAGGAAACAGTAAGACACATCAAACTAGCAACAGCAAGACTCTTTTTGTAGAAAATAGGAAACTAAATGAAACTGGTGAGGAGGTGCAGGCCGGTATATGTATTTATGCAGAAGAAGAGGTCCACAGACTCACCCAGTGCAAATGAAAAAGTATTTAGAAAGATCTTGCTTTGGAATTACTTGCGGCACGTTGTGACATGGCTGTTGCTCTGTAGATGTCACTTCCTTTAATTTCCATAATTACTGTGGAACTTTAAACATGGTGGGAATTCACTGAAGGAACCATGTAGTTCCTACTCTGGCTAGTTCTGGCTAAAGTAGTTCCTAATTTAATTCAGAAATTTGGCCTGAAATCATCTGCGGTTTTGTTCCAGGTGAACAGCGGTTCTACCTCAGATGAATCTGCCTGTTACTTAACAAATCTACAAAAATTACATCACAGTTCTCCCCCCATTATCTTTATAGGCCAATGTATTGATCAGATGTTGTCACTGTGGCTGAGTTGACAGTCACAGCAGTGACTGTATTTTCTAAAGGTTTGTGTGGGAGCTCCAATACGGCTATAATTAGCTTGCCATCCAGGGGAAAGTTAATATTTCTCTAGTTGAGGTGAAGCTTATTGGTTTCCTGGACAGGCTATAATGGATAACCCAATGAGGCCAGCGTACAGCACACACACACACGCAAACGGAAGCACACAAATGAAAACACAAACACACATATACACTCCCCGGGAGGCCTACAGTCAGACAGACAGTGACACACAAATCTATCCCCATTCCCTAAGTGACAGACCAGCCTGGCTGGCTGAGCAGCGGCCTGATCAATAGTCATCAGTGACCTCGTCCACTTGGCCGTCACTTAAACCAAAACCGCATTACACAAAATCAGCAGACTGCACCTTTTCTCACCCTTTAACTCTGTGTGCATGGGCCAAAAAGTCATCTTTTTTTTTTTTTTTTTTTTACATATGTGTCAATATTTTAATAGGAGAGTTGCATTCTGTGCTTTGTGTGTTAATGGAATAAAATGTGTGTGTGTGTGTGTCACTTTATATGAGTCATGTCAGCTTCAGATCATATTTTGCTAAATAAGCATTTTTACAAGAAGACTAACAGGGTGTCAAAATACAGCAATCAATTGTTTGCTTGGGTCACTGATCAATTGTCACACAAGTCAATCAAAACCTAATTATTCATATTTTACAGTTATTGCAGGGTAACCAGGCGCACATCTGCAGCACCAACGGCTCAATCAACCAAAGTCCATATGATTTATTTCAGCTTGAGAACATTTTATTTTTGAAACCATATAATTTTGAATCCATATTCCCTGAAATTTTGTTTCTGTCCTGTCCAATCAAATATTTGATTTTATTAGTTCTGATTTTATATTTCTTCACTTTCTGTTGTCTGCCTATAAATTGCAATTGTCCAAATGTTGTTATAATTACAAGTAAAATCATTTTAAAGCTAGCAGCACCAGGGAGATCTAAAAGTGCCACCAAAACAGTAAACAAACAAATGTTTGCTAATAAATAAAACATATTCAATCACAGGATAAATGCTAATGAAAAGAGAACCTGCAATCACTCGAGCTGAATGTGTGAGCTCTGGCACACAGGAAGTGTATGTGTGTGAGAGAGAGAGAGGTGTTAATTGCTGTGCTAATTAGGTCCTGATTGCAATGCTCTTGTTTTGCACTTGCAGGTGATTAAAATTTCAACAGAGCACATTATTTGGCACTATTAACAGGTGCCAAAATCAGCATACAACACAAACACACACTCACACAAACACACAGACCACACGCATTTGCACAGACACATGCTGGTGTAAATGGTCCCTGAAACCCTCTCTTGCTCATCTCCTCTAAGCGAACAACTCCAAACTTATTTTTTCATTTGTTCGTGTGGAAAATATGGCAAAATTATGTCAGACAGTTGTGGAGTCAAAATAAAATGAAGTGCATGTTCTTGTTTAACACATCAAATGCATGACCAATAGAGCACATATGCAGGAAATGTCACATATGTTCTCTGTCTGGACAATATCACCAACCATTGTGACAAATATGTGACAAAAATATTTCCATTTTTTTCTCTTTACAACACACTTTGGTATTCCACATTGATTTTGTCCCATTTATAAATGTCCATGGCCATATTACAAACTTCCATTGCCATTTAGAGAAAATATATTTTTCAATTGAAATTCAATGGATCAGAGACTAATACGGTGGAAGAAAATCCTTCCATGTATATTGTATGTCTCCTCTATAATATTCCCTTTGTCTAAAAGGATGTTTCTGTTCATTCCAGTACGCTATAAAAAAATCAACTGGGAGAGACTTGAAATGTGCTTGATATGAGTAATCCATCACAGCGAACACGATGTCTATTACATT
This sequence comes from Lucifuga dentata, assembly GCA_014773175.1. Classification (NCBI taxonomy): domain Eukaryota; kingdom Metazoa; phylum Chordata; class Actinopteri; order Ophidiiformes; family Bythitidae; genus Lucifuga; species Lucifuga dentata. The sequence continues at coordinate 112,885 of VXCM01001587.1, forward strand.
TTTTGCTGAAGGTACTTTATTTAACTGGTCCAACATGGAGCTACATGGAAGAAAATGTATGTCTCCGCCAGGGAATATAGGCCCGGGAGAAGATGGCTTTTAGAGAGAAAATAAAAAGGCAGCCCTTTCCATATTTGGATGTATGCATTTTATTTTGAAAGATTAGGGGAATTGACAAAGTAACAGGAAACCTAAAATACAGTTTTATGTTTTGAAAAATGGTTGTCATTCATGTAACGTGTATGCAGGTCGTATTTCTTGGGCTCAAACATGCAAAATCACTGGTATGGTCCCTTAAGTGATGAATTCCAATACAAATTAGCATTTAATCAAATTATCACAAACCAGTGGCTCCTGGTACCAGGAGCCTTGAACATCAATATCACAAACTAACCTAAGATGCTTGGTGTTTTTGAGTTTCAGATCAGGACACTGGGATCTCCTGCATATTCCCTCCACAGTGGGCAGCAGGAGGCAGCTGATGAGCCCGGCTGGCTGGCTGGTTGACAAGATTAGGGAGGAACTGCTGTTGAGACTACCGTAAGTGAAATGACAGCAAGCGGAGAGCATGTGATGTGTTCTGTTCCAGAAGAGTGGAGCGGCTGTCCCACTGAAGCAGGGGAGAGTGTGTAGACATGGTGTGTGTGTGTGTGTGTGTGTGTGTGTCCCTATATTGACGCACGGTCTGGGAAAATCTGCATCTGTTGCAGGGAGATCTGAGCTGTCAGAGTGACAGGCGAGTGTCTCTCTCTTCTCTGTGTGGCAGCAGATAAAACAAGAGTCTCCATCTATCCATCCATCCATCCATCCACCCATCCATACATAAAGACAGCCACAGAGACAGAGGGACGGACAGACGTGTTGAAAAGCAGACAGACAGACATGACTATGAATGACATTTGTTTGTTTTAAAGGACTTGGCCTCAAGGAACAACCTTCATCACTAGTGACAAAGGAGTTACTCACACAAGAAATGGACCAGGAGGCACAAATCCTCAAACTTTATCATCATAAATCAATGCATGGAATGTCCCCGATAACTCTTCAATAGAAAAATTCTGTTGGCTCCTATGTCATGTGATTAATGCTGTTATGAATATCGATTATGACATAAACCCAACATTTACCACCAAAATCACAGACATAGACATAATTCATAGGTACAGAGGACAGGGAATACTAAATATGGCATATTACTAATGACTCCTGATTACTCACTGTCATGTCTTGTATTGTGATCAGGCACATGAATATATATATTTTTTGTGAATATATTTTGTATGTTAGCAGAAGAAATGGACAAATCATTAAGGATTTTCAGTCATACTCATATAATGTGATGTCATAATGCTTTGAGCAGCACTTGATCATTACCTTGAGGCTAGCAATACCCTTTGATTTTAATGAGGCTAACAATGGTGACCAGATATGTAATTATGGAAAATGGTTTGAGTTGAAAATGTTTCTACCTGAGTGAAAAAAAGCATTTATGCCAAAAGTCATGACTATAATATAAAATATAATATAAGATGGCAAACCTTAGGTCTATCTTAGATTATTGTTTGATCCTTGAGATTCCTAGTTGCATTGATCCAGACCTATATCTGGCATCGTTATTGTATAGAAATAAATTAAACCGGAATGATCACCGGAACGAGTCCTACTGTAACAGCATAACTGCAAAATTGGAGATGTGAGACTCTCATTGTTGCTAAATGACTCAAATACAAAAATATGTTTATTTTTGTGTTTCATCATTTTCAATGGTGGAGTAGTTTAACTGGTGCTTGTTGAACTTACGGGAGAAGTAACAGATTGGATGGTCCACACCCTCAGCATCAGTTTGCATCAGGACAGCACCTGCGCCTACAGCACTGGCATCAACCTCCAGCTTAAATGGACGAGAGA
>VXCM01001588.1:0-27703 GCA_014773175.1 Lucifuga dentata
CACACACACACACACACACACACACACACACACACACACACAGAGCTGTAATGTGACCATACATGTCAAACTTCTGTCTCCATGCCCTGAGTATTACAACAGGGTCATACCTTTCCACTCAGCAGCTTCATCAGTTTGAGCTTTTATCAGTTATTAACAGTAATCAATTAACTATTATAGTTGGTTCCAATGAGGCAAATACAGGATAAAATATATTTTAAAAAATCTAAAGCACTTCACCTTATCAAAGTATCCTCAATAAATGCTTTTATTTGCCCTAGGATTGTGAGTGGTATCCTCTGGAGCTAGATGTGGACTCCTGAATTTCTGACCCCTTGTGACCTTGGATCCAATCCTGCATAGCTCCTGGATTACAAGAGTACCATCAAGAAAGTATAATATCCAGGTACTAAATGGGCTCAATGTTAAGCTTCAACACTTTCTGCAACACAAATTCATCATCATCATTGGCAGCAGCAGCAGTATAATTTTCATTTTCAACCTGAACAAACTGCACATCTCCACCAAAGAGGAAATGTTGTTTTCACCCTACAGCCTTACATCCATCTAAAAAAAAAAAAAANAAAAAAAAAAAAAAACAAAAAAAAAAATAAACAGTTTGAAGAATGACATTCAAACCTATAAAATAGTTCCAGGTAAGACAAAATCTCAGCCATGCAAACTAAACTGACATCAAAATGGCATCAAATTGGATATTTCCAAATTAGACTGACCTGATGTAAAAAAAAAAAAAAAAAAAAAATACAAATTAAAAAAAAAAACTTTCCGCACCAAGGATTTAACTGTTAAAATTATTACTAAAATTCTAAAGAAACCTTTGCTGCTGTTATCACTATGCAATGAAACATGCATAAAGATTCTGACCTGTAGCAGAACAAAGTGAGCATTCTGCATTGTAAAAACACAAATCAGTCCTCTGTGACATCACTGAAGCACACACACCAGCATATTACAGAGAGTATATTAGTATGTATATATGTCATGTATAACTGTATAGAAGTGTTACTGTTGGATGTATATGCAGATTGCTGTAGCTGATTGAGCAACATTCCATTGAAAACAAGATTTTTAAGGAGCATACTAATGATTTTGCATTTTTGAGCCTAATATATACAACCTGCATCCACGTTACATTATTTTGTGTTTAAGAAACTTCACTTAATCCATCCAACACTGAGCTACGTAGAAGAAAATGTATGTCTCCGCCACAGAATATAGTCCCAGGAGAAGCCGGCTTTTACTGAGATATTAAAATAACCTTGCCTTCTAAAATCGTGTGTAAATGTCAGCAGGCAAAACATTAAATTTTAAGGTGGGCGGTAAACATTTTATTTTGAAAGATTTGGGGATTTGGCAAAAAAAAAAAAAAAAAAAAAGGTTTTAACTTTTGTAAAATAGTTTTTCAGTAACATAACATGTATGCAGGTAGAATTTATTGGGCTTAAACACATGCAAAATCACCGGTACAGTAGCTTTAAGTCACAAAACCTGATCTTTCACACCTGAATAAAACACTCCAGATACACAACACCGATACACATCATTTTCACGCCATGTTTTCTTTATAAAATAATGCATCTCATACTTTCACGGGGTTTTGTATAGTCGTACACAAGATAAGTGAAATTCACACACGCCTTCACAATAAACCTGCCACCTCAGACAAGCCTGCACGCCACGACCAAACAAGTCCGACTCCTCAACGTCAGAAATGAAGAGTCCGTTTACTTTCAATGATATTCATGTTGTTACCTTATTATGTTGTTTAATGAAGAGTCGGCCGTCGCTCTGAAGGAAGCAAGCTTCCTTTGGCCTTCCTGTGGAAAAGTGGCTGATGAGGCTTGTTTTTGCTCCTGCAGCTGCCCAGATTTTCCAAAAGACTTACCACTAAGCTACCAACTGGTTTCCACTAAAACAAATATGATTTTATCAGTAAGGCAGGAAACCAAACCCTGCAATGCAGAGAGACCACAGAGGAGTTTCTAAGTCTTAAAAACAGACACTAGAGGAGCTCCTTCAATGACTAATGGCCAGTGTTAAAGACATGAGCGTAAGGCCAAATATCTGCTTGGAGGGAAATTACTAACTCCATGTGTCTCAGTCTCACGTTTGAGAGTCTGTGCGTTTTTAGTGTTCTGATTGTTTTTAAGAATGGCACAACAAGCCTGCATGCCAAACAGTTCTTCATCCTAATGTTTGTGCTTATGAACTAAAAGCACAGTCACATGTTGTGTTGATTCTGTAATTTCTTCCAATCCAAAAGGCAAGAAAGCATGATCTAGGTATGGGATAAAGCTTCCATGTGTCAACTGCAACTCAAAGGGTTTTTGTCTCATAATTAAATTCAAAAGACACAAATTTAAAATGTTAAAAGCCCCCCAAAAAATCAAATTGCTGTGATGAAAGACCTGTAAGCAGTGGTTGTATACCCATGATGATCATATAAGGTGGCTTACAGTACAGCATGACTGTGAAATCATCACGCAGACATGATTCTTCCCTGAAAGCTGAAAAACCTGCAGGATGTTACATTTCTTTTTTTTTTCCTGCTTCATCCGTGTCCACGCAGCACGTCTTTCAGCTTCTCCTGGATGCCAGTGGATCACGAATGTTTACAAAATAAAACAAAAATGTCTACAGAGCGAGTTCAAATGTAAGGCATTGGTACGAGAGGCCACGGACGAGCTCCCGAACAGTCGACATGACGGGGAGATGGCGAGATCTTCCTCTCACAGCTGACAGACACTGACACACGCGAGGATGCAATGCGTGCACAATATGCTCGGATGGCTTGTGCTGCTGTGGCGTCACTGATGTGTGCAGAATAGCTGGAGAGGCGACACGCTGGATGTCACATGGTCGTCCTTAAGTAGAAAAAGTCACTGTTTTCCTAGAGGACACGTTTTAGCCTAAGGGCTTTAATTGTCCTCCGTCATACACTTACAAACACACCAAATGTCTTCAGTTCTCCACATTCATTCACAGTGTAATGGCAATGGGCTGCTCTGACAAAACTGTCCTGAAACCTTCTCATTTTTAATTGAAGATTCCTCAAGTTCATGTTCTTTGACCCCCGGCCAGCTAGCAGAGGTCGGAGACGTAGTCGAAGTCTCGGAAGCTGTCCTGGTCTTTGCGGGAGAGGACGCGGGGTTCGCGTGGAGGCGTGAGGGTCGGCGGTTCGGTGGTGAACTCCTCGTCAAAGTTGCTGACATCCTCCTTGTCTCTAATGGAGGGGAGGAAAGGAGGCAGCAGCTTCCTCTGTAACAACGCCTCCCAGTCCGTGCCCTGAAAGGAGAGAAGAAGAGATATTCAGATGATGAAGGGGCACAAGATGCTGTTCTTTGTGTATTTACCGTATATACTCGACTATAAGCCGACCCCCAATTTTGACCTGCAAATTTAGTTTTTTAAAGAAATCCGCATATAAGCCGATCCCTGATGTTGTCCCATTAATTTATTTGTTTAGCAAATTACCTGTTTTTTCTGAGAATTGTCATAGTATTCCTGTGATTTTCTGAAAATAATCCACTACTGGTACCGGCAAACAGCTGATTACCATAAGTGACATTAGCTAACTTAAGTTTTCCAGACTCCTCTTCCTCGTCTGAATCGCATTGATGAAGGTAAGGAAAGCTTTACAAATGAGCAATAATTATCATGACGCTTATTTAGCTTATTTAGCTGTGTAATTATAATGAATTTTATTTTTTGTTAAGAATCTCACCCGTTACGTGTTTTCAGTAATTATCCTGTACCTGAGTCAATGTGGGTCTGTCTATGTGCTGGACATTCCTCGATACAGAGTTTTGGAATTCCCTCAGCTGACCTCCTGATGTTGTTCCATCAGTTTATTTGTTTAGCAAATTACCTGATTTTCTGGGTATTGTCATAGTATTTCTGTGATTTTCTGAAAATACTCTACGTACCGGTAAACATGATATTTATTACCGTAACTGACGGATCACGGCTTTCTGGCCGCCGCTAAGTGTGCTGAATAAGATGTTTAGTCAGGAAATACATCATTCTAAGGTATGATTTAAACTATTTTCCATGGGTAGTGGTAATGGGTAGTATTTCCACCCCTGGAAATTTTGTTCTCTGGGATCCGATTTGAATTTCTCGTGTGTAAGCCGACCCCCGATTTGCATTGTGAAATTTGGTGAAAAAAACTTGGCTTCTACTCGAGTATATACTGTACAGTATTTAAAATGAATCCTCACCCTGAAAAATGGCTGCTTCTTCACCTCCTCTGCATCCTTCTCACCAGAACCCAGTCTTCTTTCTGGGTTCCTCCTCAACAGCTGTTGGTGCACGCACGCATGCACACACACACACACACACACACACACACACACACGAAAAAGGAAGTACATGGTGAAACCATGGTGATATCAGTCAAACGACAGCTTGAACTCATAACAGTCGTGGGTATGTCAGAGTCTGACGTGTGTAATATGCATGTGCAGAGATTGTCACTTGTGTGGGTGACAGAGTGAGTAAAACAGAAAGTGTGTATGTGTGTGTGTGTGTCGTCTTACCCTTCTCATGATTCCAATGGCCTCAGTGGAAAGGAAGCGTGGGTAGCGGACTTCATCATTCACAATGCTGTCAAACACCTCCTCCTCATCATCCCCTGGGAATGGAGACTAAAATGTGCACACACATACACACACAAACATTTTTAATGCTTTGTTAAACATGTCTGTCTGTCATATGCCTGTTTCAATACTTGTTATATGTTGGATAGAGCAACGAAAGGCAACTTACACAGGCATTTTTCTTTCTACATGTGCACATTAATATAAAATGGCATCTACGACAAAAAAAATTACTGCACACTTGGATTATACAAATTTGTTTTTACATCAACCCTCAATCCAAACAGAACTTTGTTTTATTATTAAAAAGTAAATTTCTTTCATTCAGCCTAATTTTTTTTTAAAGTTAAATTAGCATCATAATCTCTTATAGTCTCTTCTTTTGTAACATTAAAAAAAAATATAAATCAAGTTTGAAATTATCATTAAACAAATGGAATTGACAACTATCAGCGATGTAATATGTGTGGTAGTGTGTTTTTTTTTCTTTATTCAATTCCCAAATGCTTTAAAACCTGAAAGTGCTCACATTCACTTTTCTTCCTGTCTCAGCATCGAGCGCTGCTGTGACAGATTCAGTTCACACGAACATTCAGTTGCCTCATACACACTGCAAGAGTTGTGTGTCTTCAAGTGTGCATCCGTGTTCTCACCTCTCCCACCAGCATTTCATAGATGAGCACCCCCAGCCCCCACCAGTCCACCGCCCTGGTGTAGGATGTGTCTGTTAGGACCTCTGGGGCCAGAAACTCCGGAGTGCCACAGAAGGTGCTGGTCCGGTCGCCGTAACCCATCCCTGCAGAGGAGACATACAGAAAGATGAAACAGAATCCTCACAAGTGAAACGGACACGACTGCAGCAGGAATAACAAACGCAGACACAAAAAGCTGTGTGTAACACGGATATCCACCTTCTTTGCACAGGCCGAAGTCTGCGATCTTGACGTAACCGTCTGTATCTAGCAGCAGGTTGTCCAGCTTGAGGTCTCTGGAAAGAAAGAGGAGAAGATGATGCTGAGAATCAGATGTCAGGGAGACAAAAGCAAAAAGAAAATTATGAAGAACTTGACCAAAAAGATGATCACATGACAATCGAATGTGGAAGGATTTATCAAGACTATCAAGTATCATGTATAAAGCCAGAAATCTCTGTCCGTCCGTCTGTCTGTGGCACCAACATCTTTAGAACCTGGCACTGTATGAAGATGGCACTGTATGAGCAGGTTTACTGCTCAAGACCCAAGGACGTGCAGGGTCACGTGGGAAGTTGTTTGGATGAGTGGTTCTGTAATTGAGCTGTGCTGGTAAAAAGTAGTCCATGTGGCAGGATACGCTCCGGTTCAGTGCCACGGTCTCAACCCAACCCCGTACCACAAACAAATCTAGCTCATGAGGACATGCAGAACAAAATTATGGCAGGCTGCAGTGCACCCATAAAGTCCGACCCGTTCCGAACAGGCACGTTTTGAACAGGCACTGCACTAGTGTAATTAAAAAAAAAAAAATTATGCCNAAACAATATATATATATATATATATATATTCCCAACTATTTTTTGTTTCGATTCATTGACTTGCGCTGTCATTGCATGCAAATGTGAACACTTTTTTTTGTTTTACCTGACCCATAATTTAAAAAAAAAAAAAAAAAAAAAAAAAAAAAATGGAGTGAAACATCACTCGTCTAAGGTTTAGTTGTCTGGTTGAGAAGTGAACTGTGGGTTTGTGTGGATTTCACTTACCTGTACACAATCTTATGGTCGTGGAGGAACTGAAGTCCAAGAACCACACAGGCCGCATAAAACCTAAAGTCAAGCCAAAGCAGTGTTTCATAAACACACAGATAAAATGTGAGCCTCATCATGAATGACGGTAACACTGTTTGCAGAATTCTCGTTAATGTAACAGAGACTTTGAATATTTCTGTTAGTTGTAGAGAATCTAAATAGATTCTGGTTCTTATCAGCAGCCACTGAAAATAAAGATTACTGACACAAAAGTTAAAATTTGATCGATCTGGTTTGCTTATGGTGGTTAAACCTGCAGCATGCTGAAAGTTTATATATCAACACCAAACACACAACACTGAATGAGGGCTTCAGCTTTCTAAAAGGAAAAGTACAGGTGTTGCTGCTATATTTCCAGACTTTGGCTAATTCAAAACTTCAACTCATCATTCATTGTCTGAACTGTCAAAACTTTTCAGACCATTCTAAGAACTTTGATTTGCTGGAATATACAAGTGCAGATAATGACAATAAATTTGCAAAAATAGCAGCACACACACTCAGAAGTCCTAGGCCTGATTTGTGCTTAAAGGACCATACTGGCCATTTTGCATGTTTGAGCCTAATATACTCAATTTTCATACATGTTACGTTACTGACAATCATTTCCCAAAGAATAAAACTGTATTTCAGCTTATTTCCTGATATTTTGCAAAATCTCTTAATCTTTCAAAATCAAATATTCAAGCGATACACCCATCTTAAAAATCGATGCTGCTAATAGTTACACAAAACTATGACGTCAAAGTTTAAATTTTTTGATAAATGCAGGTCTTCTTTTGGGACTATATTCCCTGGTGGAGACATACATTCGNGTTTAAATTTTTTGATAAATGCAGGTCTTCTTTTGGGACTATATTCCCTGGTGGAGACATACATTCGCTCCGCATTTTTAATTGCATTTAAACACTAAAATTACATAACTTCTAAAAAATCCTGAATACACGTGTTGTTCATGACGATGGATTACCTATCCCAAGAACATTTCAAGTGTCAAAAAGTTGATTTTAATAGTATACCAGAATGAACTAATTCACCATTCCAGTAGTATGTTTTTGGAAATGATTGTCAGCAACATTATGTGTATGAAAATTGAATATATTAGGCTCAAACATGAGGCTCAAAAATGGACAGTATGGTCCTTTAACCTCCTTTTTTTTGCCGCCTGACACTTGACTTAAACATTTTCAGCTGCCATGTCAGTAAGAAAAAAAACACCCTGCATATACGTGTTGTTTGTGACGATGGATTACCTATCCTAAGAACTTTTCAAGTATCAATAAGTTGATTTTAATAGCATGCCAGAATGAACTGAAACCAATGGCGATCTAGAAGGTAGGAAAAACATTTTTAATTCACCATTCCAGTAACATGCTTTGAGAAATGATTGTCAGTAACGTTACGTGTATGAAAATTGAATATATTAGGCTGAAACATGCAAAATGGCNGAAATGATTGTCAGTAACGTTACGTGTATGAAAATTGAATATATTAGGCTGAAACATGCAAAATGGCCGGAATGGTCCTTTAGGGCAGATGCAATGTGAACGCTCTGAAACAGATCATCTGTGTGTCTTCTCACACTTTCATTATGACTGCTCACTTCAAATTCACATTGTTTTTGAAACTGGAGTGAAGTTCGACCATGCGAGCGACCCTCAAAAGTGGAATCCACAGCCAGCTCTTTGGCCACAATTTCATCATGTTTTCTGCATGTTTCCTGTTGCATCTGCGTCAGGTGTAAGCTAAGCTCTCTCTTGCTCTCTCACACACACACACGCACGCATTAAACAAACACACACTACGTACATGGCTCGTGGTTCTGTGAAGACGTCAGTGTGAATGTGCATCATCAGGTCGCCTCCTGCTGTGTACTCCATGACAAAACACACATGCTCCGGAGTCTGGAAACATGCAAACAGGTTGACCAGGAAGGGATGGTGCGACATGTTCACCGTCTCAAAAATGCGTTTCTCGCACATCAGACTGGAGGGAAACGGAGATATGGAGGAGAGGAGGAGAAAAGGAATGCCATAGAAAAGAAAGAGGTGAGTGGAGACAGGAGGACAAATGGAAGAATGATAAGAAGGAAAATGAGGGGATGGGGTTGGTAAGGAGGAGGACGAGAAAAGACAACCATTTCCATATAATTAGCGTTTATTTTGGTGGATAAGACAAAGACGCAGAGCAATCATGTTGATTCAAGGCACAGCCGGACAGATTCAATACAGAAAATACCGTGAGAATCTGATTAAAGCTCCAAAGAGCCAGGCTGAAAGCAGCAAAAACTCCACAAACACAGAACACACTAACACACACCTCTCCACCTCATCCCGAGCTACGATGTCTCCTTTCTTCAGGGCTTTGATGGCATACGTTCTGCCTGTCTTCTTGTATTCTGACAACAACACCTGAGAGACAGAGGAGACATCCATCCAGTGCAAAAAAAGCTGCATTAGTGAAGCTGAAGGTGATGCTGCATTCACATGTTGACGATAGGAAAAAAAAGCCAAACTGGCCAGAACCACTGCTACCTGCTGCAGCAGAGGGCTGACGACCCACGTGGAAACATCGCCATGGTAATTTAGCGGGACATAATTCAGTATTGGAGGATGTAATAATAGCATCTTTGCATTTTGCACAATGTTATATAAAAACCAGGAAAGCTCTGGCTCTTTATGATCATTTAAAGAATCGATAGAAAGGCAGACGTATGCGGGTTCATCCTATTTTGCAGGAGCGCAAATCACTCAGAGAATTCCATAAATACAAGGGATACTTCAGACTGTCAACAACTCAGTTTGATCACCTGCCTTTTTTTTTTTTTTTTTTANTTTTTTTTTTTTTTTTTTAAATTACATATTTTTCATTCATATTTAATCACAGTAAAATACATCACAACAAAAACAAAACAATAAACCCAGAAGACACAACAAAGCACAAAACACAACAAAAGGCCGCTCCGGTCCAGTGCCACGTTTTCAACCTGACCCCGTAAGGCAAACAAAGCCAGCTCATGAGGACGTGCAGAACAAAAAGAATAAAATTACGACAGGCTGCGGCGCACACCATAAGTCTGGCCCGGACGATCAGGCACGTTTTGAACGGGCACTGCACAAGTAATTCATAATTTGTCATTCAAACTGGGTGCATCTGAAACCAAAAGTACGAATCTCTCGCCGTTCATCTTTGACTCAAGAATAAATCAACATCTGGTTCGGCATTATAGCTGCAGCAAGTAAACTTTTTGACTTCTGATGATGCACTCCATCTGGGTGCCTGATCTATGGCTCTCCAGCGGTAGCGGCGTTTTCCATCGTCATCTCATTAAAGGACAAAAAAGAACATCTTCTGGTTGTATACCTACCACAAACCACCAACATGTGAATCCAGCATTAGAAGAAGAGACTCATTGGAAATATACAGATAAATAAATCCATCCTTAAATAAATCCATGAAATAAAACAAATGGTTGTCAGTTGCAGTTTTGGAACTTTTGGAAGTTAAACCTTAAATACAAAAACAGCAGACAGAGCTGTACCTTCCCAAAGTGTCCCCTTCCCAACACGGCTATCAGCCTGAAGTCCTGCAGGGACAGAGAAGCTTTCTTCTGCCTGCTGGAGACACAAAGACACACAACGATGTTTAGAGGAGATAAAATATCACCTTTGCCAAAAATATCACATTAGAAAGATCAAACGCTGATGTTCCTTTTCATCGCAGAACTGGGAGAGTGTGGGCAAAGTAGATTTCATAACAGCGGCAAAGAAAGGGACAAAGATAGTTTTCATAAGAGTAAAGATACAATCAGTAATTGTTGTAATATGGTGTGTTTTCATGTGTGTTTTTACCTGCTAACAGAAAGGGTTCGGGCAGGGCACTCGGGGGTGAGGTCTGGGGGGGAGAAGGGTTCGATGACTGGCAGCCGGTCCTGATGGGTGAGTGGGTGGGTGGGAAGAGAGGAGAGGAAAAGACACAGGAAAGGACACACAGTGAGATTCGGATGGAGCAGAAGTTTTCTCTTCTCGCTGGATTTATTACACAACATTAAAGTGACATTATGTTCAAAACAATAACCTCATCCCTGAAGAAATCCCCCCCCCCCCCCCCCNCTCTGTCTGTCTCACCGGTGTGTGTGTGTCCGTGTCTCTCTTGTAATCGCCTCTTATCGGGGAGTCGCTGTCCAGACTCAGCTTCTCCACTGAGATCTCCCTGGAAAATTCACACAAACCACAAACGGATAAAAACACGCTGATGCAGTGATACAGACAACCTCAAAAGCAACACGGTGAGGAATTCTGATGTTTGAAAGCAGCATTTAACAGCTGTCACACCTCCATGGCCAGGTGCTGAAGCGTTTTCCCACCGGGATATTAAGAAATACGGAAAGGATTATAAAATCTGACAGCACATGGTATTTGTCAGGCAGTGTGTGCGTCTGTGTTCACTTGTGTACAGTTTGTAAGTGTGTCTCACCCCGTGTTAAGTGTTACGTTTTGCGCGTTAGGGCTGTAGGTTCCGGAATTGTTGACGGTGGGAATGGCATTCCGAAGCAGCCTCACCCATGTCCCGATGTCCACATTCATCTGACGAGCCCGTAGGAATGCCTTGCCTAGAAACGGTCACAGAAACACACAAATTTGCTCTGATGATCATGAAGAAACGATATCGTTTACCACTAGAGGGCGCAGTGCTCTAAATTAAAGGAAGCTGGAGGTGAAACTGTTTCCCTTCTTTTTTTTAAGCAGGACCATGCAGATGCCACTGTTCTTGTCATCTAAGGTCGTTTATATGAAACAGCTTTAGGCTCAAAAGTAGAAAACACAGATTGAAACAGTTTAAGAAGTTGTTTTCAAATCAAAATGGGTTTCTACAGTATTTTCAGTCTTTCCTCCATTTTTTTCCAGTTCTTCCTCACCTTGTTGCTTGGAAAAGATCTTCTTCTGTCTTTGCAGACGAGGCACTCTCTCGATGACCGGGTTGAAGAAGGTCACCTGGAACACACACACACACACACACACATGCACACACACGCACGCACGCAGGCACGTNAGGTCACCTGGAACACACACACACACACACACACATGCACACACACGCACGCACGCAGGCACGTACGCACAAATGCACACAGTTAATTTCAATGACAACATATTCAAAAGGCTGCTTCTTTCAAGTCGGGTAGCAAAGAGATTTGTCAGCGCAGGTGTGTGTGACAGCTTGCCTTTCTTAATTCTCATCCCTTTTCCTATTTACACCCGAGTCTGGGTTTGGCTGTGTGTGCGTGCGTGTGCGTGTGTGTGTGTGTGTGTGTGTGTGTGTGTGTACCTCAGCCAGCAGCAGGCCCTGCGGCTCCAGCTCGAGCTGAACTCTGTGTTTCTGGTTGTCCAGGAACTCTTCCAGCTTCAGGTACTTCAGAGCGCACAGAGAGCGATAGTCCTTCCAGTACACTGCAATCTCCATCTCCCTCGACTAAAACACACACGAAGACACACACAAACCAAGACAGAAACGTGGAAATCTTGTCATACCAGTGGAATCTTTGCTGGAGAAAAGAATTCCAAAGCAAAAATAAGTGTTGTTTTACTGACTCTTTCCAGCTCCACGGTGAAGGTTTGGTCCCAGGCCTGTTCGCCCACAGTCCTCCACGCCGTCTGGCCAACCACCGTGTTATCCAGCTTCAACACCGCACTCACCTCCGCTGCAAACAGACACAGCAAATTTTATCTCCTCCGCTGGCGAAAATCCTATTCCTAACGCTTTGCTTGGAAGCCAAAAGCATGTTCACAGTAATAACACACTGCAACGCACAGCACTGTTGAGGAATTGATTAAAGTGCCTCAATAATTTCCTTGGAGACCCTGCAGACGAGCGCAAGAACCTGAAAAGGCCGTTTGCGAACGACCTGCTCAGGAGATGGAGACAGTTGAGTTGAGTCGGCTGATAAAGCTGCCGCATCGTGTGTGTGACCATCAATGTTCTTGTTTTTACTGTAACTTTGCTTTGATGATCTTTTTAATTTCCCTACTTTTTACCTTTACTGTAAAGTGTATCGGGACCATGATGCATGGTGATTTTGCACTTTAAATAAATTGACTGATTGATTGATTGATCAGACCAACCTCAACTAATCCCACTAAAGTACGTGCTGAGTGTTTCTGCAGACAGCAAAAATGATTTGTTTTTGTGTGTAACAAGCAAACAGTGTCACACTATACAGTTTAATAAAATTTAGAAAAATGGATCAAAAAGCAACTGTGTGATGCTATTATTTGTTATTCAAAAATGTCAGATCAAATATAATAAAGCACAATGTTAACTTCATCTAAAACAGAGGTGAGCAACCTTTGCTAATCAACACAGCCAGTTTTGGCCAAAAAAAAAAAATATTGTCTGGAGCCGCAAAACATATTTGAGCCTTATAATGAAGGTAACACAGTCTAAATTAGCCTATCAACATTACTCATAGGTGTAAATGAGCGTTCATTAAAATGTTTTACCATGTGTCTACTCTGCAGTGGGCGATTTATGATTATTTGGTACTTTAACTTTGCATTTCCATTTGTTGCATTTATGAAATTATAGAACTACAGATCTTCTCAAATTAAAACAAAATATTTTAATATTTCATCAACTAAAATATGCATCATAGCCTACATGTGCTACCCCTGGTGCCTTTTCCTCTTAATTTTGCCAAACCTCAATAGCAGTTGCTAGCATGGATGTATACATAAATGGGCTAGTCTTGGCTAGTCCCGAGCGATGGATTACTTACAACAATGATAAATTAAAATTAAACTGTTAAAAAATAACCATTGTTCATTTCCATATATTTTTTTGTCTAAGCCACAGGGAGCCACAGGAGATGGGCAAAAGAGCCACATATGGCTCCAGAGCCACAGGTTGCCTACCCCTGATCTAAAAGAACTCTTCTATTTTTAAGTAGAAGAGAAGGCAGACACACACACACACTTACAGGAAAGCTCATCACTCTTGCTGGGTGTCTTCCCGCTGACTGAGCCGCAGCGTCCGTACAATCCCTTGCTGCCCCTCATGAAGGATTTGGTGTCTCCAGGGCTGTAGCAGGGCAGCATGACGGGGCTCCCTTTACTTCGGCCTGGAACGACCTCCAACAACCCGACACAGCCCAGCAGCTGCACCTGTAAGGTACCTGAAGACACGCAAACACAATTCAGGTACAAACGACGAGAGGCTAAAACATCGTGGGATGCATAAAAGAGGAAATACAGACTTTTCTGTCAGACTCATAAAGCCGTGCATGTGTCGTTACACTTTCAGGCACATCAAGCCATAACGGGACAGAAGAGTGCTGAAAAGATCCAACTTCAAATTAAATATCTTCCAAATTCCCTTAGATATGTTTTCTTTTTGCCATATTAAAGGACCATACCACTCATTTTGCATGTTTGAGCCTAATATATTCAATTTCTATACATGTTATGCTACTGACAATCATTTCCCAAAGGATAAAACCGTATTTCAGCTTTCCTGATATTTTGCAAAATCTCTTAATCTTTTAAAATCAAATATTCAAGCGATACACCCACCTTTAAAAAAATCAATGTTTCACCTTATGAAGTTATGGTCATTAAAATTTTTCGATAAACACAGGTCTTCTTTTGGGCTATACTCCCTGGTGGAGACATACATTAACTCCACGCTTTTTATTGAGCTTAAACGCTGAAATTACAAAACTTTGAAAAAAACCTGAATATACTTGTTGTTCACAATAATGGATTACCTATTCCAAGAACTTTTCAAGTATCAACAAGTTGATTTTAATAGCGTACCAGAATGAACTGAAACCAATGGCGGTCTGGAAGGTAGGAAAAACATTTTTAGTTCACCGTTTCAGTAGTATGCTTTGGGAAATGACTGTCAGTAACATTATGTATATGAAAATTGAATATATTAGGCTCNAGTAGTATGCTTTGGGAAATGACTGTCAGTAACATTATGTATATGAAAATTGAATATATTAGGCTCCAATATATACATATATTGCCCACTCCCACAAATGGACGGTATGGTCCTTTAATTGTATTTACCTCAGCTTAACTGACTCAAAATTTAACTCTAACTTGACTCTGGCTTGTTTGGCTTTGCTTCATGTGATTGTACCTGTGAGTGGGGAGGGCTTGCTAAGGGTGCTGTACTGATTGTGCAAGTAGGGGGCGCCATGGCGGGAGCTGAAGGCGGGGGAGGAGGCCAGGACCAGCTCCTCTTTGATGACGCTGGCCTTAGGGTGGTCCTCTGGGAGCTCTGCCAGGCGTTGGTCCAGAGAGTCTCTCAGCAGGTCCAAACGCTGAGATGCCTCGCTCAGACGAGACTGAGCCTGCAGGGCGGCAGCAGAGAGTAATTTTAATAAATATTTACATCCGGTGGGGCAATAATAAAGTAATCTATTAACTCTGTACTACATCTCCACTAAATTAAGTACAGGCAGTTCCCAGGTTACGAACGAGTTCCGTGCCCACGGCTGTTCGTAAGTTGGATTTGTTCATAAGTTGGAACAGTTACGTAAGGTGCATATCTAGCGTATATATTTTACTTAGGTATGTATCTAGTGTATACATTTTACTTAGGCATATATCTAGCGTATATATTTTACTTAGGTACGTATCTAGCGTATATATTTTATTTAGGTGCATATCTAGCGTATATATTTTACTTTCTCAACACTCTCGCTCCTTGATGTCTTGCACGTTGGAAGAGGAATCGTAAAGTATTGCACCGTTCATTATTACGAATCATTATACGTAACTCGAATTTTTAATTTAATAGGCTTTATGGCGGTCAGTTTGTAAGTAAGGGTTGTTCTTAAGTCAGACGTTCGTAAGTTGCGGACTGCCTGTACACAGTTACAGCCTGTAGACTCCGTGATATGAAGTTGTATAGCTATCTCATAACATGCATTTGTTCTAACCTCAGACAGGGCTTTCTTGTCCTGGACCTTACTGGCCCCCAGGAGCCTGAGGACATTTTTGGCCCCCTCGGCCACGGCGTGCTCCACCCTGTAGTGGTGCCTCAGCTCTTCGATACGCAACTCCACCCCACAGAGGTCCTGGTTACCTGCAATGGCGGGACAGAGAAATGACATAACTGAGGATTAGAGAGACACAGTACACCTAAAGCTGCCATCGTACAGGATGCCGTTTATTTCTTTCTAGTCCGTAGTTTCCCCTGGCTGTGTGTGTGTGTGTGTGTGTGTGTGTGTGTGGCAGCAGTGCAATTGTTACAGGATGTTCCCCTGGATGCACTAACTTAGGTTAATGCCTTAATGTATGTTACATATTATATCAGTGCCAGAGAGAAAACATCAGCAGAGCTTACAGGGAGCTAAGCGGCTTCAGAAAGCAGCATTAACTTAAGCTTTATCCCGCGTTTCTAAATATCCTCCTTATCTCTGTCTTATAACACTCTTCTGTTAGTTGCAAACGCTTCAAAATAAATATCCTGTCTGATGATGACATAATACAGCTGGTGTAAAAATGTTGCTTATTTCATCCCTTTAGTGGGAAAAACAGTGTATGTAACTCTTGTAGAAAAGCAGATGTGGGGTCAGTGAGAGAGTAGCGCCTCTGCGGTGCTTTTACAGCTCCAGAGTGTTTAGCTTAATGGTTGAGTAGCAGCCGCTCAGATCAGAAAACACACAACACAAACACTCAAGGGCAGAGGAGAGACCAGAGTGAGATAAAGAGATTTCAAAATAGGGTAATCTCACTTTGAATTAAAAGGTTTGCGAAGAAGAGGAACAAAAGGATCGGGGGTTAGTAGAATGATTTATGAGGTACTGAAAGCGCTGTAAGAGAAAGAAGGATAAAGAAAGGAAAGAGGGGCTGGAGAGAGATGGATATGGATGCTTTTATCTCCTAATAAGGTGTTCTGCCTGGAGCCCAGACCCTGCTAGATGACCCCTCTGCCGGGTGTGGTGCCTGGAGACTGTCTGTGTACACAACACACACACCCACACAACATTCTGTGTGTGTGTGTGTGTGTGTGTGTGTGAGAGAGAGAGACCACGAAAGATGAAGAAACTATGGTGTGTCTGAGTGAATGTTAGTGGAAGCTAATGAGAGCTGGAATGCATTAATAAAAAGATAAAGCTTTTCTGCTCAGCCTGGTTTCTACATTTTACAGTATAGTACTATTTTTATCCATTTAGAAGCTGAGAATTATTCAAACCCCAGTGGGATTTCCACACGGAGAGATGACGTGCGGCCTTAAAAGCCCTTAAAACAATCCTGACAAATGGCCATCATCTTGTTCGTCTTAAAGGACGCCCACTTTCTTAATAGTCATCGGCTCCCCTCGTCTGGAATGAGCAGATAGGAATAGATGGCCCCAAAGGGAATACTCCATCTTTAAAATCTCAGTTTTCTCTTCTGCCCCCTCCTTTCTCCGGCCCGTTACATTTTACCAGACCATCCACCTCTGCTGACCTCCATCTATCTGTCTTTTTTCCCAGCAGAGAGGCATTATGGTCCACATAGCACTCACTGCACGACACACTCTTAATTACCTGCCCTGAAATGCCATCAATTGATCGGCCAACACAACACTATAGCAGAAGTGTGTGTGTGAGAGAGAGAGAGAGAGAGAGAGAGAGAGAGAGAGAGAAGCTGGGGTTCTATTTGTTTTAAAACTTGCAACATCCACATATACACATTTCATACACAGATCCAATCGCCTACCAAATGTGTGTGTGTGAGTGTGAGAGAGAGAGAGAGAGAGAGAGAGAGAGAGAGAGAGAGAAATGCAGCCAAATCTGCAGAGCACTAAGTTGGAAGTCAGACAAGAAAAAGCTTCAGCTGCCACATAAAGGGAGAGTGAGTGAGTGAGAGAGAAAGAGAGAGAGAGAGAACGCATGTTTAGGTCTTTTTCTAATAACTTTTTTTTTTTTTTTTTTTNTTTTTTTTTTTTTTTTTTACATAAAAATGCATGAACAAATAAATGAATGTGTCCCAAGTCCACACACACACACACACGGCAGAGAAATGTGAGTGCACTGAGCTGACTATTGATCTGTTTATGCTACAGCAGTTATGTCATGTATGTTATGCGTTTCCTGTATGGAGCTGCTGAACAGGACAAACTGTAATCATGTGCAGAGAAAACAGAAAGTGAGAACAAAACACAAAAATGACAGCAATCAGAAGCAGCGTTTGAACTTCCAGGGAGGCGTCGCTCGTGAGTAACGTAAATTTTTTTTACGCTTTTGGGTGCCACGCAAATTCAATTCCTCTGTGTGATACTGGTGTGCGAGGCAGAAATGTCAAACAAACTGAATTTAGATGAAATGACCCTTTAACTGTTGAGCTCAATTGCCAATAAACAACTAGTAAAACAAAAAAGGGGTTATAAGTCACAAATCATTACGTTTTTTTTTTAAACACTTAAGTCCAGTTTTACTGAAATTTGGCACTTGGCAGATGCTGGTGTCAGATCTTGGTGAATCACAGGAACAGCACTGGTATCAGCATCAGCCGTGACTTGGAGAGTTCGTCAAGCGTACCCTGTGTGTCATCGTTTTGCTCGGTAGCCTGCACAGCCCTGCGGATCTGCATGCGGATGATGTCGATCTTGGTCTTGCTGTCTTGTAGCATCTGCTGGGCCGTCTGCAGCATCTTCTTATCCTGAGAGGAGAGAGTAGCAAAGTCACAACACAGGAAGCTAGGAGGAAAGAAAATGTAACAACAGACAGAACTTTTTGACAGGCAAAGGGGAATTATGGTTCTCAGGTCATCTTAAAGGACCATACCGGTGATTTTGCATGATGTTCATGCACACATAAGGTTACTGACAATCATTTCCCAAAGCATACTACTGGAACGGTGAATTAAAAATGTTTTTCCTACCTTCCAGACTGCCATTAGTTTCAGTTCATTCTGGTACACTATTAAAATCAACTTGTTGATACTTAAAACGTTCTTGGGATAGGTAATCTATCGTGAACAAGGTGTTTTCAGGATTTTTTAGAAGTTATGTAATTTTAGTGTTTAACTGCAATAAAAAGCGTGGAGTGAATGTATGCCTCCACTAGGGAATATAGTCCCAAAAGAAGACCTGCGTTTATCAAAAATTTTAATGACTGTGACTTCATAGGCTGCATAACTATTAGCAGGCGAAACATGGATTTTTAACGTGGGCGTATCGCTTGAATATTTGATTTTGAAAGATTAAGAGGTTTTGCAAAATATCAGAAAAGCTGAAATACAGTTTTATCCTTTGGAAAATAATTGTCAGTAACGTAACGTATGAAAATTGAATATATTAGGCTCAAACATGCACGATCACCCGTATGGTCCTTGAAGTTCTATTTTTAAAAGAAAATAACAACCTGTGGTTTGACTGATACAGATAATTGCTGAGTGTAGCAAACGGAGAGAGACGACTTTATGTCTCTTTGGCCTGATTGATCCTTGCGTTCCTTCTTAATGGCTTTTAAGTAGTGAGACGTAAAGGGAAGTGGAGACCAAATGTGAGAGAAGACCAAATGCAAAGGGGAAGCACGCAAACTAAAAGGGGGAGGGGAAATCTGAAGTAATTAAGAGATGAAGGGTGTGTGTGTGTGTATGTGTGTGAAGGGGGCACATGGGTAAACCTGGGTTCTTGTTTTTTTTAGAAATTATAATTATTTAAGTCAGCAGATTGCAGGGGTGTGTATCTACATGCCCTTGGATGTGCATCAAATGATTCATACTTGCATCATCCGTATGGGGGAGGGGCGTATTGTTGTCCTGTACTGTGGTGGGTATATGGGAACAATTTCTTTATTCCCTATTTGACCTTGATCAGCCTTTTGAGTACTGTATCCTACATAACGCTATGCTCTATATATTGTCCTGTGTTTATCACATAAACACAGGACAAGGGACATACATACATGTCTGTATGATCAATTGCTCTGTTTACTTATGTGTGTGTGTGTGTCTATGCGTGGATTCAGCACGTCCCATACCTTTGTGGATCCATTGGCATAAATAGGGATCATGTTCTCCACTCCCTGTTTGACTTTAAGCTCGATGTTGAGCTGTCTCTCCAGGGCAGCGATGCGTTCTTTGTGGGCCGACGTACGACTCTCTGCCCCGGGAGACTGAGGACACTCGTCTACAGAAAGAAGCAAAAAGATTACAGATGATGTAACAAGGAATAATATGCGAGTTAATATAGCATGCACTAAATACTTTAATGGAAATAAAATGTATTTTTCAAAGAATATTGCTCAAACAGGGTTTACATCTTTGACTATGAAGGAAAATCTAATGACCATATGATTAAAGATCAATTGCAACAATTAACAGTTGGTAAAATGCAGTAAAAGCTCCTACAGACTGAGATTACAGCAGTCTTATAAAGTTAAGTCACAGTGTTCGAGATCAATTTTGATTCATGTCAGATTGTGAGATGAATGCCTGGTGAGATGTCGGAAATAAAAACTTTGCAGGCAAGCAATTACTGAGCTCTCCCTCCCTGCATTATTACAATCTTTGAACATCAGCAACATCCTCATGATCTTTCATGCCGTGTTCTTATTGGTTGGTTTAAGGTTGTGGTTTGTAGCTGAAGTCACATTGTGAGATTTTGATCGGAAATTTCTGCCACTCTGAATTTTGTCACAGACTGGCTTTGGTCATAAGAGCGATAAATGCATCATCTGTACACATCTCATAGTGTGATGTAGCACCACTATTTTTGGATCTCTTCATGTTTCTCTCAGGATTGTTATCTTTCATCTGAAACAGCCCAAAAATCACACAGTATGTAAGTCTGACGTCATTCTCCAGATGGAACCCCACCCAGATGGAGTAAGGGTGAAAAACATTTTTCCAGGACAGATCATTTTTTTCCACTGGTCAGAAGTTCTGGAGCCAATTTATCAAAAGTTCTTGATTGACTCCTCTGAAGAGGATTTAAATTGTTCATATATTCAGTTATATTTTAATTCATTTTATAAAATAAGGAATGGATGGACTGTATATAGCAGTTTTTTCTTAAACATTTTCATTTTTCATTTGGTTAACAAATAATTCACCGTTTGGTGGACAGCATTTTACCGTTCTCCTTTTCCATTACAAAGTTAAGCGTGTAATCATGATGAGGATCGTGCTTCAATTTAATTCTCAAGTGCATAAAATTGCATAAATAATTTAAACACAACACAAACTTTTCTAATCCTATTGGCTAGTGTATCTGGAAGTAAGACACCGTTTACTTAGCATTTACGGAATGCTGTATGTGTCGTGTCATGATCTTTGTAGATTAGTCTCTTAGTTACACAACCACATGAGTTTGAGTGGAAGTCACTTGTTTTCTTTTGAAGGGGTGTCATTACAGCAATGACTACAATGACTTGCATAACCAAAATGTCTTTGATGTGGCAGGAACAGGCTAAAGGAATGCCTGCAAGACGATAAAAATAGTTTTCAAAAACACACAGATAACTTGAATCTGTGGACTCGGTGGAGCCAAACAGAGTGGAAATGTCCAACGGTTCCATAAATACAAATACCTTTATTCTCATCTCCTCCCTTCACCATGATGTGTGCGTCCAGTTCCTGTAGCTGAGCATGCAGGTCGTCCAGCCTGCGGTTGGAACTGCGCAGCTGACTGTCCACCTGGAGACAACCACAAAGTTTATTTCTGGTTCTCGGGGGGGGGACAATTCTGCATTGACATCATCATTCTGTAATAATAAGAACATGAAATTATGAACTGTTGGATAACGTGCAAGTAGACATTAACAACTTCTTGATGACAAACTGCAGGAGATCACACAAGAACACAAAAACACGCTTTGTCTTTGAGCCAGTTCTATAGTACATTTAGCTTTACAGGCTACAGGCAGATCTAACGGGCAAGTAGTCCTAGCATGTCTGTCTGAACTTAAATAAATAAATAAATACTGTATATGCAAAAATATTTAGCATTAATGTGTAATGTTGCAATCACCGATAAAACATTGTTCAGTATTAGACTGTTAATATTGTTTTGGATATCTTCACAAAAATACCTTGAGATATCATGATATAATTTTAAGGCTATATCGCCCACCCCTACAAGATTATGACCAGAATATTGTTGGTTCAGTCCTCTAGACTACCAGGAAATATCTGAGCAGAGCAATGACTCATCCTTCACTTAACACATCAAGCCAACCTGATTCTAGAGAAGTCGTGTGTATCGGATTCATCAGCCATTGTTCCAGACAGCAGTCACTAGCTGAACTAGTTTCCCAGAACAACGATGACATGAAATACCACGACTTTCCAACACTAAATCGGAGCTTCCATGACCTTAACATTTTATTTCTTCCTGACGTTTCTCAAACAGTATGAACTCTCTAGTTTCCCTGCTATATCTGAGCTTCCTGTGGAGACAAAGGATGTGGAAGATGCGCTCTCATACAGTATGGCAGAACTGAATTTCACTATCTTTTATAATCCTGTCAATATGCTGATACTGCAGACCTTCCATTACTCACCAGGAGAAAAAAAAAAAAAAAAAAAAAAAAAACTGTTTCAAGGCTATAAAAAGTTAATTTGGAAAACAGATGGGGATTTTTCGACCCCACATTGTCTGGTAAATGAAGGTACTGAATTTCCTGCCCCACGTCAGGCCTAAACGTGGCTGACCTGCTGTGCGTTCCTCTTGTCGGTCATGGCCCTGCGCAGGTTCTCAGCTCCCTCCTTGATCTTCAGTTCCTTGCGGATCTCTTTACGGATTCTTTCGCGCTGCTCATCCAGGAGCTGCTGTATGCTGGAGTCTGAGAAATCCGAGTTCTGGTCCAGACCGAGCTGCTCCAGAACCGACAGCCCACCTGGGTCACTCTGCATAGAAGAAAAGAGGGAGGGAGAGAACGGGAAGAGATAAGATAATGGACGACAAAGAAAAAGTTAGCCTACGTCATTAATAACAGGAGAATCTTTATTATGACAATAAAAGCCTGGTGGACTATCCCACAGCCTAAGGGGAGGTGTTGAGAGCAAACAGGGAAGCAGACAGGAAGGGAAGTGATGGTGAGCTGGATAAGGCAGTAATGGGAGGAATGAGAGAAGATGGGGATGGGGGGTAGAGGAAAAGGGCAAAGTTTGGTAGAAAAAAAATGCTGAGAGGAAAAAGGAGAGTGGGAAAAGATATGCAGGAGCAGGAATGAGAAAAATTTTGTTAAGCCAAATGTTTATAATATTTCTAAACAAACTGCAAGTGTCAAACCTGTTTACAAGAGCTTGAAAATGTCTAAACTGGAAGATCGTCACTGGAAATGCTCTTTTTCAGGATGCTCTGCTGGCTTCATGGACTAAACATGGATCAGAAATCTGTCCCATGCTGTTCATTGTTCCTACTCTGCTTCTCTCATGCTCGGGTCTTTCTCTGCTGTTTGAGAAATCCCCTTAGATTTTATCTTAACACAAGAAAAAAGCTCTTCTTTAAGTTTCTACTTTGTCTAAAAAAAAACTCAATGCAAGAGACAGAATGACAATTCTGCATCTGTAACGGACACCTTTAGTGGCACAACCACAAACTGCAAGAGGGGAAGAAGTGGAGAAAGAAAAAGCGAGGCAGAGACGCAATCAGGACTACGGGAGGAGAGTGTGTGAATCACTAGAAATCACAGTCAGACTGCCACTATTACAGGAACACAAAAAGCAAACAAAACAATTCATAACAACACTTCACCTCCGGGCTGTCCTCATCTTCCTCGTCACCATGCCAACACATAGTTCCCTCAGACGAGATGACCCAAAAAAACAACCGCAAAAAAAACGCAACCCTGGTACGCTCCTGAGCTAAGCCGGAATGCTAATGCCATGCAGAGAGCAAATTTGGTGGGAAAAATGATAAAAAGAGATAAAGAGAGGGAGAGAGAGTTAAATGAGGGAGGAGAAGGAACGCCTCCTGAAGAGGATATCCGTCCCAACACCAAGCTGCTCAGGCCTTTCCTGTTTCCTCTCGAAGTTTGCTGCTGTCAGTGGGGGGANGGGGGGGGGGGGGGGGGGGGGAGAGAAAGAGAGCGAGACTCTACATCAAGACCACATCCTTTCTCTCTCTAGGTATAATCAGAGTTTCATTACTTTTCCATCTTTCCTTGTTCTTTGACTGCAGGCTGTCAAGTCTTTCCTGCGTGCTTGTGCTCGATTAATCTCATTTGAGATGAATGAATAAATGCTTTTTTTTTTTTTTTTNTTTTTTTTTTTTTTGTTCTAGCTTGGGTCGGTGATATCATCATGAGGGCGGAAACGGTGGAGAGATGCATTTTCCAAGTTTTGGACCTAAGCCAGATAAAAAGGACAGGATAGATTTCTGTTGCTAGACTTGCATTTCCTCTGGGTGCACAACTAAAGGCCCCAATGAAGAAAATTCATATCGTCCAGCCTTAAGCTAACGTAGCATCTGGCCTTCATAAGGTGGAAGAGGCTTCACATTAGCAGTTAGCTTGTTTGAGGACTAATACAGAAGGAGAACAGGAAGAAGAAGTCGGTGATATCACCAGAGATAACCAATGACAGGAAGTCATTGATGACGGGCTTTTCATTAAAGAGTCACAGTGAACACTTCACAAAAATACTTTTTTTTAAAACAAAGATAGGACTGTATTTTACATGATTACCTTAAACTTTTATGACATCTGTGGGTGGAGGCAGAAAATAGGACATAGAGTTTATACAGGCTCTGTAAAGCTACGAAGATGATGTATGTCTCCAACAGGAAGTACAGTCCCAGAAGAAGACGGCTTTTACCGAGAAATTAAAATGACATTCATGTTTAAGTGTTAACACGTGAAACAATGAATTTTAAGGTGGATGTATCACCTGAACATTTGATTTTGAAAGAGGAGGGGATTTGAAAAAATAACCGGAAAGTTAGTTTTTTGTTTTGGAACATGGTTATCAGTAACATAACATGTACGGGGTAGAGAAATATACATGGGGCTCAAACATGCATGATCGCCGATATGGTCCTTTAAGGAAATGCCTTTTGTCCAACTGGTGGAAAGACATCTCCTGTCACTTCCAGCAAAACATGTATTAAAAACATGTTAACAGCAGCAGATAGTGACAAAAAGTGTCCCTGCTGTGGAAAAATCAATACTAGGGTGAGTTATGACAAACATGCAAGTCACAGGACCTCAGCGAAGCTAAACACGTCATAGATTAAGACATCTTTAAGTGAACGCAACGCAACGCTCACCTTGATCCTGTATTATTGTTGATCCAGCATAACATTATAATGATGGCAACAGCTCTGAGGCATGACTAAGTCATCCTGCACAGCTCGTTAGCCAGCTAGCCTAGAGAGGAAAACTCAGTGTGAGGGGAGGTAACCACCCACTAACTCAATACATCACGGCACGAACCCGGGCTAATTCAGTCAGACAGTGTGAGCAGCGGAGAGCCTCAGGATAGAGGGCGAGGACAAGACAGAACATGGTTAAAGTGCAGTTTGCATGTGTGTGTTAGCATGTTGGCCATTGTGTAGCCAGTGCTGGGAGTTTTCTGACTGGCTGATAATGACCATTCGGCAAAGATATGGGGAGTGGTTATGCAAGAATGCGCGAGTTGATTTTCCAAAAATTACAGAGTTATGCAGCAATTTGGCAAATATGCACAGATAAACACACACACACACAAAAAAAAACAAAAAAACCCTGCCTGCAGTGAAGCATGACGGCAGGTCTCTGGGGTCTGAGGCTAAACAGCCCAGCCCATGACTGACGGAGGTCTGTGTTTTTGTAACGGGTGTGACTGTGGGCTCACACTCTATCCACGCTCTGTCTGGGATGTCCCTGGCCTTTATTTACCCAGTGTAGGATGTGTTTATACGTTGGGACAAACGCTGCCCATCAACAAACGTGCTACACCGTGTGTAATAATACGAGAAACATTTTATTGCTGCTTCAGAAACCGTTGTTAACTTTAACTCACTGTTACGAAGAGAAACCCAGCAACAAGCAACACAACGAAACAGCAGCTGAAAGCTGTAAAGTCCAGTTAAACTTTTAAAATGATCACATCAGTAGTTTAAGATTATCAAATTAATAGCATAACCTGACCAACACTTGTTTTTTTTTTTTTTAGGCTGATACGATAGAATTGAGCACTAAAAAAAATGTCCTATTAGCAGGCAAAATAGTTGGTAAACGCAAATGTCCATGACTGACCTCTATACCAACAAGACGATGAAGAAACTTCATCTTGCTCTTTTGCACATTTTAGTGTGGTGTAATTTAATGTATCTGGCTGCTATAATGATTTAATTTCCCTCCAAGGATTAATAAAGTCATCCGTCCGGCCATCCATTCATCCATCTATCTATCCATCTAGCTATCTAATGCAAGGGACATCATGAAAGACAGCTCCCATCCTTTATTCAATCAGTTTGAAGTACTGAAATCTGGGAGGTGCTATAGAGTGCCACTGGCAGCCAAAAAGGTGTTTAAGAGATCTTTTATTCCCTGCCATAAATACCCTTAACTCTACAAATTCACCACTTATACTTGCTCCATTGTCTGACACTTGTAATTCTTTTTTTTTTTTTTTTTTNTTTTTTTTTTTTTTTTTCTGTTATATGGATTTTATGTACATGAAGTGTGCTTGTTCTGATTCTTAACAATGTGCCGAAGACAAATTTCCACCTATGGTGGACAATAAAGTTGTATTCTTTTCTAAAAACTGCAGCATTTTGTAAATGAACTGAGATACAAATACCTGACAGGTTGAACTAATGACTAAAAATGAAGTCTTTTACCCACCTGTCTGAATTCTAATGAATAGTAAGATATATTGTAGCTTGGTCCATCAGATCTTGTCCACTTTTCTTCATTTATTGTCATATAAATTAATTTGGTTTTATTTATGTGTTTTTGTGCTTTTAAAGATCTTTTTTTTAAAAATTGTTTGTATATATTTTTTTAATCATTCTACAGTGCTTTTTGTTTTCCTTGTTATGTTTTTTGTGATTTTTGTATGCTGCTGCCTTGGCCAGATCTTCCTTACAAAAGAGATTCTGAATCTCAAGTGAACTTGCTAGTTAAATAATAAAGGTTAAATAAATAGATTAAAAGCAAATAGACAGTTTGTAACAGTGATATGAAAAAATATATATACAGCAAAACCCAGTATGCCCAATCATACGAGAGAGAGAGAGAGAGAGAGAGAGAGAGAGAGAGAGAGAGAGAGATGGTTGGTGTAGGTTTGAAAGAAAGAAAGACGAGGCAAACACAGAAAGGCAAAGGGACAGGAAGAGAGGGAGGAGAAAGATGGATGAGAGGGTCATAAGGTTGAAGCAGACAGTACAGACAAACAAGCGTCAAAAAAAAAAGAGACAAAAAGAGTGAGAGGTACAGTTATTGTAGTTTATTTACAGTTTATGTACAGTTATTGTAGTTATTGTAGTTTCAGCAAACATGCTGAAACTACAATAACTGGACCAGTCAAGTGTTTCATCACAATATCATAAGCAAAGAGAGAGAGAGAGAGAGAGAGAGAGAGAGAAGTGGTTACCAACTGAAATTTCTTCTATCTCTTCAAATATATGCCAAATATAAATGTAAACTCTTCAACGATGCTATTTATATTAGCAACAGACTGAAGAGGCTGAGCAAAGAATTATGGGTAAGTGGTTTTTCTTTGGAGATTTATGCACCACTAGGCTCAAATTAAATGCATGGAGGAGAGAATAAAACAGGAGACAATAGGAGAAAGAAATGTCTGACTGCAACCGGGCCAGGATGACCTGAACAAACACACACACACTCCTGAGAATGATGACAGGGAGACACCGTTTGACCTTTCACCTCTTCTGCCATATCGAGCCAAGCACCCTCTCATCCTGGAAATCTCCTCAAGTAAGATGAGACTCTCCCTCCTTCTCTGCTCTTTCCTTTCCTCCCTTCGCTCCCATCCTTTCACTTTTCAACTTCTACCTTCTCCCTCGCTTTCCAGCTCTCTTCGCCGTGACCTCCTCCACATCTGTCCATCCACTGTGATTGCAGCGAGACCCTTTCATGATCTCTTCCATCTTTAGCGTGATTTTAGTATGTTCCCTCACTCTCTAAAGGAAATTCACGCTTTATTAAGTAGAGCTTTCAGTCAGTTTTACAATCGTATGCCCTTTGTAAGCGATTTTTACTTTGCTGTCTTTGTTCCTTCATTTAGTCAACACAACAGCCATTATTTTTACCTAGGGGCTGGATGATATGGCCTAAAAACAAAATCTCAATTTTTCTTTCGCACTGATGGCTGATTTTTGATTTTAGTCAATTTTTTTTTTTTTT